>CM042400.1:28417183-28697839 GCA_023634145.1 Thymallus thymallus
CAGGGTCGGGTGGTTCCTAAACACTTGCATCAAATTCCTTCAGTATCACTCAGAGAGGAATGGCTTCCTCTGTACAGAATATTATCTACAATGCCAAATGGGAAGTACCCAGGGTCAGAGTAAAGCAGGGCAGCTGTGCTGGACCGGGGATGCTTTAGAATGAGCAGGAATGTGCAGAAAGACAGTCCCATAGAATTAGAATTACTAGAATGGCCATTCCCATTCAAGTCAATTAGGAGTACCAGTCAAATGGCTGTGGTCTGAGGGGCTTGGTCCGTTCTCCCCTCCTGTAGAGGACAGCACAGCATCCCAGGAAATGTCACTCACATGGAATTGCTCTTATAGTGTAACTTGCACCACTGTATGCCATTAAGCTAATGCACAGCCTTAATTCAGGAAAAAGAGAGAAACATCCACTAATCTATTTTCACTGCAGACAGAAATCCTGCAATATATATTTTTATTTATTTAACCTTTATTTAACTAGGCAAGTCAGTTAAGAATAAATTCTTATTCACCCACTCGGACAATGCTGGGCAAATGCACTCACACCTGCCTGCTGCCATTCCTGAGCAAGCTTTGCACTGGTGGTGCCCCGATCCCGCAGCTGAATTAACTTTAGGAGACGGTCCTGGTGCTTGCTGGATTTTCTTGGGTGCCCTGACGCATTCTTCACAACAATTGAACCTCTCTCCTTTTAGTTCTTGATGATCCGTTAATTGGTTGATTTAGGTGCAATCTTACCAGCAGCAATATCCTTTCCTGTGAAGCCCTTTTTGTGCAAAGCAATGATGACGGCATGTGTTTCCTTGCAGGTAACCATTGTTGACAGAGGAAGAACAATGATTTCAAGCACCACCCTCCTTTTAAAGCTTCCAGTCTGTTATTCTGACTCAATCAGCATGACAGAGTGATCTCCAGCCTTGTCCTCGTCAACACTCACCTGTGTTAACGAGACAATCACTGACATGATGGCAGCTGGTCCTTTTGTGGCAGGGCTGAAATGCAGTGGAAATGTTTTTTGGGGATTAAGTTCATTTTCATGGCAAAGAGGGACTTTGCAATTAATTGCAATTCATCTGATCACTCTTCATGACATTCTGGAGTATATGCAAATTGCCATCATCAACACTGATGCAGCAAACTTTGGCCAAGGTCATTCTCAAAACCTTTGGCCACGACTGTAGAGTGTCAAGGCTAATCCCCAGAACAGAGCTAGCCTTCCTGATCAGTTTATTTACCAGAGAAGCATCACCGGCTTTTATGTTGGCGCCCCAGCACACCAGGCTTAGTTGTAAATAAGTGGAGGACTCGCATGTACGTTCGGCGCTGAGAAAAATAAAGTGCCTCAGTGATAAAAAAGGACCGCTAAAACCTTCGTAAAACAGTAGCACTCCATAATCCTGAACTATTATAGTTCAACTGTTGCAAAAAAAAAAAAAACATACTAATACAACAATTAACGAACAAATAATGGGTGCTGCTTAACAGGCGACCACACAGGGCGGAGCCAATCTCTTATAGAGCTTGTGCTTGAGAGATTGTTTATGAGGCCGGTGTTCATTTTCTATAATGCCTGCTACATTATTAGTGAATGTGTATTATGTATAGTTCTTGTTGAATTTGTAACAAAAAGGGAATTTTTATAAAAACAGACCTGAAATCCAGATCAGTGATTATTGAAAAAAAAAAAGAAAAAGCAGGTACAACTATTTTGATAAACTCATTTCATTATTAGTGGGTCTTATGGTTGTGGAAGGCATATATTCAGCCAAGGTATAATTTCACAAGCTCTGTGAAATCATTAAATTATTGCTGACTGTTTTAAATGCAGTGTATTTGACCTTTAAAATTGTACAACAAAGCTTATTTTAGAGAAGAAAAAAAAAAAAAAAAGAGTTACATATACAGTATATCATGAATCGCCCAGAAGTAACATTTTGTTTTAGATGTGACCTTTAGGCCATATCGCCCAGCACTAACTGTAACCAGGTTTTACCTCAGTTTACCACTTGATTTTTACAGTCTATGGTTGAAGTTTGTTTTCCCAGTGCCATAAGTTACAGTTTTAAAGTCAATGGTAACACAATATATTAACCAACAGACTGCTTCATAAAGGAGGCTCTATGTCCTGAAAGGTCAGAGCAGGAGAGGAAACTGGACCCAGCTGCAGCTTCTAAACACTACCAGAGGAATGTCACATGTGTTCTTTCAGCCCAGACAAACACCTCCTTAAACCTCTACAGGAAATCGCTACACTACAATAAGTGACCTGTTAGTTTAGCGCCTCTCTAGACACTAACGTGTGTTTACAATGTTCTGTGAATCTCTGAGCAAGAGGCTGAGCTTTCATTGGCTCCTTAAATATATCACTAGTGTAATGTGTGATAGTGGGGTTGGCGGGGGGGAGAGAGAAGGCTTACGATTGGATAAAGGGATTTGTTTACAGTATATGAACATTGCAGATAAGACAACAGCAGGTAGCCTAGCGGTTAGAGTGTTGGGCCAGTAACCAAATCGTGTAATAGGACCACCTGAGATCAGCCAGGGAGTAGAATGAATATGACTCAGCAGAACAGCAGTGCTTTCATGATCCATTAGAGAGAGAGGCTGGTCCAATCATACCAGAGCCTTTAAAATCACTGCGTAATAAGCTCGATTTATCTGTAATAACCTGCACGAAGAAACACCGCCTCGCTGTCTTCTAAAACCCATTAAGGCTGTATCCTGCCCAATTTAGAAATTGTCAACTAATTTCACTGCATTTATTGACAGAAGGGAGAAAGCCTAGGCTACACATGACTGAATACAACTCTCTCTCATAGCAACAAGCTAATCTTCCGTGACTATTCTCTCCTGCCTGGTTGCTTTGGAGATCTGTTCATTATATTTAAGTTACAGTAATGGTAAAAGGCTTTTAGATGGAATTATTATAGGCTACCCATGTAAGGCAATAAGAATGATCAAAACAGCAGCCCTTTTGGAAGGACCCTTTTAATAGCAGAATAAAATGTATTATTTTCTGAAGTAGGGATGCATACAACAAACAGGGAGAAAGTCATGGGACACTCAACTGTCCTAACATTCCTGTTAAACAGGAATGCCAAGTCCAGCCAAACACCAAAGAGCCTTTATAAAAACAAAAATTGTCAAACCATGTCACATTCAAATCAGAATGTTCAGAAAGAGAAATATGGTAGTCCTCCAGCTTACCAAAATAAAATCAGCAGTGAAGAAGAGATTTAGAACTCCAAACTTGTTGTACAGAACACTGACGACTGTGTAAAGCAGACAGCCGTCCAATGAGGCTCTCTCTAGGAAAGATAGCCAAGTGTGTCTCAGCTATGGCACAGTGCCTCTCTCCACTCCTTCCCTTCTCTAAGCCTCGTCGTCAATGAGACACTGGGAGTGTCCGGGTGCTGTCCGTTCTCATGTCTTCAGCAGCTGCTGCCTGCCAGTGTTGACTACCAGCCCACTCCACAACACCGGGGAGTTGTATTTCATCCAGCAGCAAGATTAGTATTGTTGTTCTACACGGTTCTTCTGTTTCTTTCATACATAAGTAAATAAAAGCTTGTCTATTTTATTTATTTAACTAGGCAAGTCAGTTAAGAACAAATTCTTATTTACAATGACGGCCTACCTACAGGGTCAGCCATAGTAGTATGGCGCCCCTGGAGCAAATTAGGGTTGTCTTGCTCAAGGACACAGACAGGTTTTTTCACCTTGTCGGCTCAGGTATTCTGGTGGTGAATATGTGCCCCAGCTCAGTATATGGGCCTTTCCATGTAAAAAGCCCCATGAGCAATAACATGTGAAGTTCATAGGAGTTCATGGAAGCTAAGTCTACAGTGTATTTCTGTTAAGGCATATACATTTCTCAACCATTTTCCATCCCAAAAATGTGGAATAAGCAAAGGCTTTGATTTCTGGTCAAACAGATGTAAAAGGAGTCTTGAAAAACATCCAGCAGAAAAAAAGTCTTGAAAAGGTATTAGAAATAAATCAACACAATTATTTGCCTTCTGTAAGTTTATGAAATATTGCCTAGTGTCTTGTCACCGTTACCAAAAACTCACATATTTTTAAATATATTTTCAATAATCTCCTCCTCAGGAGGAAGGATAATCAAAGTTCACAGAAGTAACAAGGTAGACCTACCAATTAGTTAGTGTTCCTACTGATACATTTTTATGATTTATTAAGTGATTAAAACACTAAACAGAATGACTGCAACTGAATTCAAAGACGTCACAAACCACAGTTGTGTCACCTGCTACTGTCCTCCCTTCCACCTGCATTTGTGTAATAGTACAGATCAGGGACCTATGATGTCATTCTGTTACCTGATGCTAATCCACTTCACTTACTGTAGTTCAATAACCAAAAAGGGATGTTTTCACACTTAAAAAGGTGTCCTATTAGCCGACACCCCATTCTTTCTGCAGACATCTTTGAATCTTAATTCAAAGCAGACATTTAACAAGGTGTTTTGGGAAAACTTGGTCACAAACTTGAGGGAGATTTTACTGTCATTCTGTTACCAAACTTTACATCTGCACTGTTCTTCGGGTAAATACGTTTTTCTTTTGTTAAAAGTAGTCCTTGTGTATAGAGCTGTATGGTTTAACTTTGCAATCAATGGTTTTTGTTTGGCATACCTAAAAAAAAAATAGGAGTCTCAGCAACATGTTACTGTGGAATTGGCCACAGTTTAGTTTATTTGTATAGGGACAAGTACAAACAATCATCTGGTGCATTGCACTGTAGTGTTTCTAGCTCACGCGAATGTTCAACACCAGTCCCTTGATGGAGTTTAATGTTCTTACTTTTATGAGGCCGCCGGACCTGCGAGTGAAGACTTAATTTCCCCTGATAGTGAGTAGTATAAGTTGTGAGACAGAAAGCTAGCCTGGTGTGAGACAGAAAGCTAGCCTGGTGTGAGTGGAGAGAGAACCAGCAGTTTGCGTTTGTCAAGTAAGGCATTCCCCTGACTGACTGGAGGAGAGGGTGGCTGAGGCTCTTTGCCATTTAGAAGAGTGTCACTAGGGCTTTTCAGCACTTTAAAACTGAAGCTGCCCTCATTGCTCCCTATGGCTCACTATGTAAATCTTAGCCAAATTGTTCCCATAGCGACAGAGTACAGACCTAGCCTATCATTAAGGGATAATACACTACTTGATGCAATCTTTTTTCCCTCTCTTTTGATGCTGTAGAAACATGTCGAAAGGCAGACACTGCTGTCTTTACTATGTGTATGTAAGTGAAGTGTTGTTCCCCATCACTAATCCCATTCAGTTGTTATTGCTGTATCTTTCTAACAGCTCAAGGAGAGATAAAAAGGTATGACCAAAGCCTGCGTAAACAAAAGCAACTATTAGCATCAAAAGTGACAATGAACTGATGAATAAAACAATAGATAAATCGAGCTAGCTTGATGTGTAAAGCTACTGTAAAATCAAAAGGCAAGCCTTAGATGCAGAATAATGTTGGCAGGCAGCAGAGGCAACACTTCACAACCATCAAAAACAACTCGATATGCCATTTGCATTTATCGAACGATCATTTGAATCATTGTGTGTTGGCAGTGAGCGGTGGTGTGAGCTGAGCAGTGCTGTGAAGGAGTCACAGTGACAGGGAGACCCAGGGGACGGGGAGTCACAGTGGGCAGCCTGGGTCATGTTTAGTAGCGCACGATGTAGCAAAATATTTTGCACCAATCATTGACAAGTTCCGTTGGTAACAGAAGTTCTGTAGAAGTTCCGTTGGCAACGATACATTTTTTTTTTTTAAACGACCCCACTGAACACAATCCTTCCGCTTTAGGACCTTCGGCTAAGGGTTGACATCACGGAGGCCTCACCCGTCGTCCCTGACGTAACGACTCACCACATCGCAAGTCCTTCATATGGGGCTCCCAAGTGGTCTAAGACACTGCATCTCAGTGCTAGAGGCGTCACTACAGACAACATGGTTCGAATCCAGACTGTATCACAACAGGCCATGATTGGGAGTCCCAAAGGGCGGCGCACAATTGGCCCAGCGTCTTTCGAGTTAGGCCGGTGTAGGCCTTCATTGTAAGAATTTGCTCTTAACTGACTTGCCTAGTTAAATAAAGGTTAAATAAAAAAAAATTGTATATAATATATATTTTTTTTTTTATCATTTCAAGGCGCCTATTCAAGTAACTTACTTCTCCCACTGAATAATTCACTGCTTCACTGAATAACTTGCTGCTCCCAGGCCCACTGAATAAAAAACCTACATAATCTAGGCTAATGTAACACATCAAGTTTAGCCCTGACATCACATCCACTCACGTAGTATTAGAATTTTGATGAAGGACTACCTGGAAACTCAAATCATTAATTAATATTTAAACAGCCTTCTGAATAATTTAAAATCATAGTAGGCCAAAGATCTTGAGGATCTCAAAAGAGCAGATGACGTTACTTTTCTTTTTACCCGATACGTAATGTGGAAAGAACAGTTGAATATTATTCTTGCTTCACAGGGTCATCAAGGCTAAGCAGAACCCTTCTTGACGGCCAAAACCAGATGGCAAAGTTATCATAAACAAGAATAACTCTTGTCAAAATACAGGTGGAATACATCCTGTACAGTAGGCCGGTCTGTTCTCTTTGTTGGCCTAGTTCAGTGTGTTACAGACTGCCTAAAGCTGGGTCAATATCAGTCCCTGTGGACCAGAGGTTTAAATGACAATGTATGGCCCATGATGTCTTCTCACAATGGAACCACACCACATGGCCACAATAGAGTATGTTGGCTTCCACCTTTAGGGCAAAGCAGCATCACACACACACACACACACACACACACGACCTTGAGGGCAAAGCAGCAGATTAATGAATGGTGTCAATGAGTGGAAGTTGAGAGGAGGAAGGAGCTGTAAATGAACCGAAATCAATCGTCCCCTTCTACTCTCTTGCCCAGAATGCATTAGAGGAGACATGTGTAGGCGACCCCACCCTGTCAGCCAGACACATGAGAATGAGTGTACTGTAGCAACATGCCCAACCCAGCCTATACAGCAAGGGGATTCCCCAGTGTGTGTGTGTGTGTGTAGGACTCAGCCACACATCACAGCTGAGGCGGAGTCAGCAGCAGGTGTTAACAGCTTTAGAAGACAAGTGCTGCTGTAGACAGTCCAAAGCACTCATCTCTGGACATCATTAAAAAAAAAACTTTTCCTGATGCTGCAAAATCTTCACTCATTTACCATTGTAAAACAAAACAGTTGAATGAGGATAAACATTTTGTTATTTACCAGAGACTGTGGGAGGGTAATCCAAGAAACACACCCAGATATTCTTCTCTTTCCTGGTGCAGAATGAGTTTAGAGGAAAACACGAGGCTAACCAGAAAAGACACCCATATGGTGAGACAAGGAAATCAGTGTGTGAATGGACCATTTTCCTGTCCTGTAACAAGTACTTTTGGGTGTCAGGGAAAATGTCTGGAGTAAAAAGTACTTTATTTTCTTTAGGAATGTAGTGAAGTAAAATTTGTCAAAAATATAAAAAGTAAAGAACAGATACCCCCCAAAAAACTACCCAAGTAGTACTTGAAAGTATTTTTACTACATTTTACTGCCCTGGCGAGGATAATGCTCCTGTTATTAAATAGAAATACAAATTCAAGTGGTCTAAGACAAATTCATAGGCGTACTTTGCATTCGGAAAGTATTCAGACTCAAGGACATTCAGATACTTGTCACGAAGCCACTTCTGCGTTGTCTAGGCTGTGTGCTTAGGGTCGTTGTCCTGTTGGAAGGTGAACCTTCGCCTCCAGTCTGAGGTCCTGAGCAGGTTTTTAAATCAGGAATCTCTCTGTACTTTGCTCAGTTAATCTTTTCCTAAAACCTGACTAGTCTCCCAGTCCCTGCCACTGAAAAACATCCCCACAGCATGATGCTGCCACCACCATGCTTCCGTAGGGATGGTGCCAGGTTGGCATTCAGGCCAAAGAGTTCAATCTTGGTTTCATCAGACCTGAGAATCTTGTTTCTCATGGTCTGAGAGTCCTGTGCTGCAGAGATGGGAGAACCTTCCAGAAGGATAACCATCTCCACAGAGGAACTCTGGAGATCTGTCAGAGTGACCATTGAGTTCTTGGTCGTCTTACTGACCAAGGCCCTCAGTTTGGCCGGGCGGCTAGCTCTAGTAAATGTCTTGGTGGTTCCAAACTTCTTCCATTTAAGAACGATGGAGGCCACAGTGTTTTTGGGGACCTTCAACACTGCAGAAATTGTTTGATCCTTCCCCAGATCTGTGCCTCGACACAATCCTGACTCGGATCTCTACAGACAATTCCTTCGACCTCATGGCTTGGTTTTTGCTCTGAGATGCACTGTCAACTGTGGGACCTTATATAGAGAGCTGTGTGCCTTTCCAAATCATGTCCAATCAATTGAATTTACCACAGGTGTACTCCAATCAAGTTGTAGAAACATCTCAAGCATGATCAATGGAAACAGGATGCACCTGAGCTCAATTTCGAGTATCATAGCAAAAGGTCTGAATATTTATGAAAATAAGTTAGTGGTTTTTTGCTTTGAATACATTTGCAAAATTTCTTTGTCATTATGGGGTATTGTGTGTAGAGTGATAAGAAAAAAAATGCATCTTTTAGAATAAGGCTGTAACGTAACAAAATGTGGAACAAGTCAAGGGGTCTTAATCCGAATGCACTGTATGTCAAGTGGATTTATAGATGTTTATCTGTTCGCTACCATTTAAAAAAAGGTCCAATGCAGCCGTTTTTTATGTCAAGAGCAAATAATTTCCGGGTAGCAATTACTGTGATTATTTTTAATAAAAAATTGTCAAAAAGAAGGTTTGGAACTCTTTCTAATTGGTCTCTTAACTTACACCAAAATTCCATCCCACCAGAACAGCCTGAAATGTTATGTTATTATTCTGTTGAAAGGTGAATTTTTCTTGCTGTGTCTGTTGGAAAGCAGACTGAACCAGGTTTTCCTCTAGGATGTCACCTGTGCTTAGTTCTATTCTGTTTCAGTAACCGGAAGGTCGAATACCCGAGCCGACATGGTGAAAAACCTGTTGATGTGTCCTTGAGCAAGGTACTTAACCCTAATTTGCTCCAGGGGCTGACCCTGTAGGTAGGCTATCATTAATAAATGTCTTCCTCTCCGGCAACTGAGTTACGAAGGATGCCTGTATCTTTGTAGTGACTGGGTGTATTGATACACCATCCAAAGTGTAATTAATAGCTTCACCATGCTCAAAGGGATATTCAATGTCTGTTTTTCATTTTTCTTTTACCCATCTACCAATAGGTGCCCTTCTTTGGAAAACCTTCCTGGTCTTTGTGGTTGTATCTGTGTTTTAAAATTCACTGCTTGACTGAGGGACCTTATACTCATCTGTATAGATGAGGTAGTCTTTCACAAATCATGTTAAACACTATCATTAGTCCACAAAGCATATTATGTGACTTGTTAACAGCATGTTGACTCCTGAACGTATTTAGGTTTGACATAACAAAGGGGTTGAATACCTATTGACTCAAGACATTTCATAATTCATTAAAAACATTTCTAAAAAAAAAACATAATTCCACTGTGACATTACAGGTTTTGTGTGTAGGCAAGAGACAAAACATCTCAATTTAATCCATTTTAAATTCAGGATGTAACACAACATTATTGAAGTCACTTATTGATGAAGCCGATGACTGAAGTGGTATACTCCTCAATGCCATTGGATGAATCCCGGAACATATTCCAGTCTGTGCTAGCAAAACAGTCCTGTAGCGTAGCATCCGCATCATCCAAACCTCTGACAATAATAGCCTCTTTTTTTTTTTGTCAGACAACTCCCAGAACACCCCTACTAAAATTCTTGTTTGAGAAATTGCTCTTCCCTAAGAAGCTATTTGACCATTTTAATTGAAAACAATCACAGTAAGGTAATTATTACCCAGAAATTATAGATAAAAAAATGGCTGCATTGGACCTTTAAGATGCATTAAAAGACAAAAAGAATCCATCAAACACATTTGGTGTGTCATCAACGACTTGTGGTCAGACTCGCTCAGGTGGAACAAATGTTAACTTTTTTCAATGCTGAATTGAATGTCATTGACAAAACAGAAAAGGTGTCTGTATTTAAAAGTAATCCAAGAAGTAATCTAGTTTTTCAAAAGCATCTGTAATCTGATTACAATATTTTTTCTGCTAATTTATTAGTACATTTTTTTGTAATCAGATTACATGTAACTGATTACATGCATCAGTTACTCCCCAACCCTGAATGTAGTACATGGAAATTATGGAGAAATTAAATCTACATTGCCAATTGGTCACCCACACGTTAATGGTTTGTTAACATCGATCATTAACGTTATTCTGAGAGGGACTCAATCATACCCACTTGGCCCTCACCCTTTTACATGTCCTTAATGACTAAGCCCACACAGTTAATTTGCTTAACCAATTAACATCTTCTTGACTTACTGGAAAAGCCAAAGTGAAGGATAATATGAAAATCATATGGAGCACAACAAATTAAAGACAAGAAGGAGTTAATTGGGATCTAAACTAATCAAAACTCTATGGTCTATAGATGTGTGTGTGCCTGCGCGTGTCTATAATATCTTTGTGCATAAGTACTACTTCTCTTCCTGATAGTAACTTGGTCACGAGAAAGACAGGGTGGTTGTGGTACTTACTCTTTCCCAGCCAGTGATGGAGCTTAAAACCACATCCTATAGTCTAGTCTAACTACAGAGCATGGAACTTTGTTAGAGGTCAGTGCAGTACTGATTGGGCGACTGCTGACAAAAAGCACAGCCTGAAAATGTGTAAACACATCTCCCATAATTAGAGAGGGAGTAGAAGACTCAAATATATTGCCCATTTATAGTTATGAAGAATCTACACATAAATGCTGGATATTTCTATAGATTGGAGCTTGATATTTATTTGTATTTTATTTAACCTTTATTTAACTAGGCAAGTCAGTTGAGAACAAATTCTTATTTACAATGACGGCCTACACCGGCCTAACTCGGACGACGCTTGGCCAATTTTGCGCCGCCCTATGGGACTCCAGATCACGGCCGGTTGTGATACAGCCTTGAATCGAACCAGGGTGTCTGTAATGACGCCTCTAGCACTGAGATGCAATGCCTTAGACCACTGCGCCACTTGGGAGCCCCAAGATATAGAGCAACCAATTGCCATTAGGTACGTTAGACTGAGGTCTGTGGGCACTATGCTTATAGTTCTGGATCGAATCTCTCAAATGGTCGCTGCTTTGAATCCCAGAGCCTACTAGGTGAGCAAGGCACTTAACCCTAATTGCTCATGTAAGTCGCTCTGGATAAGCACATCTGCTAAATGACTAAAATGTAAATGAAACTGTAGAGTGAGTGGCACAGCACATCAGTAGGAGTTGGCAAGATGTCCCAGATCTGGTTGGGCTCAGACACTAAAAGAATGTACTTCCTGAGGGAAGCAAGTGATAAGCACAAGACGATATGACAACCATACACAACAACTAACCCTTACAACCAACCCTTATCCCCAACAAAACCCACATTTCACACTCGTCCAGAGTACTGTACAGGGGACTCAATCTTCATTTTTCATGGCTAATAATGTTATTGGTAGCTATCAACACACCGGCAGACATCTATTAGCTAAAGGGGGAGTTGGAGGAAGAGGAGAACAGTGCCACTGCGGCACTGCAGATATAAAGTACATGACCTCATTATTGTTGATCCAAGAAGCCTTAAAGCTGCAATATGTAACTTTTTGGGCGACCTGACCAAATTCACATAGAAATGTATTATAGATCTGTCATTCTCATTGAAAGCAAGTCTAAAAAGCGGTAGATATGTTCTATGTGTGCTATTTCTATGCTTTATATGCTTCCCATTCTTTTTTGAGTCTTTTAGTTTCCATTGTGTACACCAGCTTCAAACAGCTGAAGATACAATATTTTTGGTTATTGAAAATATATTTCACAGCGGTTTAGATGGTACAATGATGCTCAACACTTTCCTTATTTGTTTTGTCACAAACTGAACTTAGGTGAAATATTAGAATTTTAGCAACCCGGAAATGGCAGTGATTTATGCATCTGCATGATAAAAAAAATGCTAGTGTTTTTCGACCCTGGTCCTAGAGATGCGTGCAGGCTTATGTGCACGCTCATATCAACTGATTCAGCTAATGGTATTGGTTTTTATTTAAATATGCAAGTCAGATAAGAACAAATTCGTATTTACAATGACGGCCTACCCCGGCCAAACCCGGACAACGCTGGGCCAATTGTGCGGCGCCCTATGGGACTCCCAATCACGGCCGGAATGTGATCCAGCCTGGAATCTAACCAGGGTCCCTCTGTAGTGACGCCTCTAGCACTGAGATGCAGTACCTTAGACCGCTGCGCAACTCAGGAGCCCTGTGCAGTTTGTACTGTTGGGCTTTAACAAAACCCTGCAAATACACATTGTATCCCTACAGGTCCATCAGAAATCCCTCTGTCAAGAACATTGTAAACTGTATAAGAAAATGTGATCATGGTTTTAAAGTTAGACTGTATTTGTTGGTCATTTCCCAAGATCAGTTTATTTGTTCTGATAAGTGAGAGATCATTCAGTAAGCTACTGAACTAATTAAGGCCTATCTGTTGATATGGAAAACTGAAAAGGTTGAATATAACGTGGAATTTAATCTAGTTAAAATAATGGAGTAGGCCAATTTGTCACAATTTCACATTAAACGCCCAGAATAGAGAATAATTGGCAGTAGCCTATATATATTCCAACAGACGATACAGCCTACATTTATCATGTGTAGATAGGCATTCCACGGAGCAAAGAACAAAACAAAAAGTCCCTCAAGTGCCTAATGTTGGCAAGTTTGACGAACACACGACCTGCATCAAAATCAGAAATGCAATTCCTCATAACCAAATGTGCATCGGCCGAGGTTGCGCGGCAACAATCCTTTTCACAGTAACATTATTTCACAGTAACATTATTATACTGTAACAAAAATACAATTCACTAACCTTGATTCGATGGACTTTCTTATTAACTTGTTACAGTAGGATCAAACACCAATTCAGTTTCCGGGCCCTTCTGCAACACGTAATGTAAATCGCATAGCTATGGAAAGTCACCGAAAGCGGGAATGTTTCTCTGGCAACCTCCCGAAACAATGAGGGAAGGTTAGGTCTTCAAACAGCTGTTTCCAAAATGGAGTTAGCCATCCCACAGCCAATCAGACATCGTCCTGTGATCCCGGCTCACATTTCACTCATGCTGAAACGGGAAACTCTTCATAACTTCAAATATGAAAACGAATCGAATGTGACAACTAAATTACATTTTAGACTAGGCCTAATTCTCAAGTCGCATATAGCCTAAAAAGTAGCCTATTGGGCAATCTGGGGATTGATTACATAGATAATTCTGTTGTGTTCTGAATCGTTCTGTTCTATAATTATGTTCTAGTCTATCTACCCAAGGAAACCATGTAGGCCTTGGGTTTTGCGAAACACACATTGGAATTTGAAATGTGTTTATTCATCTCTTCATCAATGTAGGCCTACTCTGCAATATGAAGACATTACAGACATGCTTAAGACACCTTAGAAAAATAAATGGATTAACTAATTACAATATAACATTGTGGAATGTAACATAATGAAAAAATAACATATTTTAAAAAACTATTCGGCCTTTCATAAAATAACGAATACATACAGAGTATACAAAACATTGAAAACACCTGCTGTTTCCATGAAATTGAATGACAATGTGAAAGCTATGATCCCTTATTCACTTCTTAAATCCACTTCAATCAGTGTAGATGAACGGGAGGAGACAGGTTAAATGAGGATTTTTAAGCCTTGAGACATGGATTTTGCAGTTCAGAGGGTGAATGGGCAAGACAAAAGATTGAAGTGCCTTTGAACGGGGTATGGTAGTAGGTGCCAGGCACACCGGTTTGTGTAAAGAACTGCAACACTGCTGGGTTTTTCATGCTCAAAAGTGTTTTTCATGCTCCCATGTGTATCAACAATGATCCACTACCCAAAGGAGATCCAGCCAACTTGACAACTGAGGGGGAAGGTGTTCCTAATGATTGGTATACTCAGTGTATATTGAGTGAGTTCATCTGCACAATATAACCTAACCTCTAAATGGCCCATGGTAATAATCAAATATTTGGCACAATGACATAGCTCCAGTGTTGCTGGGTGGGTATCCCCATAGCTGGCTTTTGTACCCTGGGTTGAGATTGAAACAGGTAAAACAGAGCATTATGGGCCGGTTTCCAGATCACAACATAGGCCTTGTTTTTGGACTAAAAAAATATTTCATTGGAGAATTTCCATTGAACATGCTTTTTAGTCTAGGACTAGGGTTAATCTGCGTCCAGGAAACCTGCCCTAAGTGTTGTCTTTATTGTTATAATGCAATGAAAACACAAAGCAGCTATATCTATCTGTAACGTTACATATGAAAATAATTGTCTGTGGATTCAAACTTGTTTAGAACAATGGATAAACAAGGCTGTTTCATCTACATAATATATATTCAATGTCAAAAATGTTAATGTAAATTTCAGCTATATTAACGTTAATAAGTAATACTGTAGTTAGTACTATATATTTTTATATATCATACAACTATCCACTATTGACAATGCTAGTGGGGGAAATCAAATCAGGATGTGTGAAAACTGATCCGGACTAGTTAAACATGAACAAATGCACATAGGCATACTGTAGACTTCAGTGCTCAGTAACTCAGACATTAATGGTCTTGAGTGGTTCAGGAAGAGCATGGCGCCAGCAACAGCAAGTTCATGAGTTTCAATTCATCCCGGGATTACATACACATGCTACAATTGTACGCTATCCACTCAATGCACTGTAAGTTGCTTTGGATATAAGTGGCATACTTGTACGGTTACATACAAATGAAACCCCATTCATAACCCCTTGCACATCTATCATTATCAAAAAGAGATTAAGGCAAAGTATGTGTCCTGTAACTACATGGCGTTTGAATATCACCATGCAGATAAAGAGCCTCCGTACGTGTATTCTGAGAAATTAAGGAGAAAGTGGGAGTGAGTGGCATTTCAAATGAGCACAGTTGAACGTCTTCCTCTACGGGAAATAAATCTTACAATGGAAATCACAGCCATTTAAAACCGAGAGACACACACAGATCACTACTACATAAGTTAACATGCATTAGCAGCACCTGTAGCCTCCTTGCCAGAACTTAAAGCTGCCTTATGTTTGGCCATGTGGAGTGTAGTAGGCCCCATATTCGTAAGCGCCTGACTCTTTTAGAATACGGGCCCAGATGTCTCTTAAGCTCTTCCTGTAGTGATTTCTACTGAATAACACAGGAAGCCTTATTCTGATTGTTTTTCACTAATTGGTCTTTTGACCAATCAGTTCAGCTCTAAAAAAGATCTGATGTGAAAAGCTCTGATGTGATTGGTCAAAAGAACAATTAGTGAGAAAAAGTGTCCTCATAGTCTGGTCCCAGATCTAGTTGTTTTACCAACTCCTATGGTCAATGTCACATCAATGACCATAGCCGTTAGCAAGACAGCACAAACACATCTGGGACCAGGCTAGTGTCCTCACACTAGAGAGAGAGGTGGTGGTGGTGGTCATTATCAGTAACAGTAGTAGAGCTGAGAGCGTATTCCCCTGAAGGTGTCATCATCCTGGGCACCACCACCAGGATGCTCCCCTTCAAACAGCATGGAGTCTGGGAGCACTACGCCCTCTAAAGGATCTGGCTGGCAGAACTCCACTATAAACTCCTCCTCAGAGTCCAGTAATGTCTTTGACCAGGCTGACATGTCGAGGTGTCCGGCCACACCACCATACTCCTCTGGCAGGACGGATCGAGGAATGTTGCGGTGCAGAGAACGCAGGTCTGACCCGTGGAGAACATACTGTATGAAAAATAAGGGAATTATGTTAGGCTGATGTGATACATAATCACAAAGGAGCCTACAGTTCTTCAAGAGGGCTTCTGCTCCATGTTCATTTGATTAGGTTTATTCATAATGGCTTTAAAATACTTTGGAAATCACCAAAATCAGATCACAATTGTTATACGAGATACATTTAATCATAAAGCAGTGATCAAATTAACAGGTTACCATGTACAGATAAGAGTACATGAAGAAAGACTCCATATTATGTAAACTGGATAAGGAAACTCACCCTCTCTGCCATCTTCTCCTTCAGAAAAGGCTTAATTATTGCAAAGATCCCTTTGAAAATCCGGGGCTCATTTATGATATTAACCGCCTTGATTCTTATTGGGAAGCTATCCTGAAATCCAACATTAAAATGTCTCGATGTTATTGACAGAAGACACAAGCCATATCTTTGGGGTGTTTTGTTTTCAACAAAACGTGTTCGATAAGATAAATATTCTAGATAGAGCAGAGTGTATTTTGATCATGCTGTCATGGGTGATTTTATCAAAACTTAAATATCAGAACAATAAGGTTTTTGATGGCTTACCTGAAGGATGCTGACAACCTTCTTGGCCAGGAACGGGCCCGGATTGGATGCCTGGGACAAGCCCACCCCAGTGTAGTCTGCTAAGATGACGATCCCATTAACCTGAGTCTCCTCTGGCTGAATCAGCTTCTCCAGAGTCAGGTATATGGCCCGGATGTTGTCCTCAAATGGATAGTCATTTGCTTTCCATTTTCCTGTTGTAAAATAACGTATATTTAGTAACTCTGAAAAAGGTCAAGCATAGGACAATCTGAATCTATTATATCAAGGCTATTATCAGACATGTTTTCAAAAAAAAAAGAAAAAAAAAGAGTATAGCAGACAGAATAAAGTATTACTATTTTCTTCTATGACGAGGGTGTTCATATAAAGTATTTCCAAATAAAGATGAACGCTTCTTGGACATAGAACGATAGTAGATAGTGTGAGCTAACACACTGACCTGGTCTGAGACAGAGGATGCAGCGTCCATTAGGGTCTCGATGGGGCAGAACAGTCAGGAAGCCCAGGTCTAACACATGTTTGACCGTGGAGGGCTTCAGGTTCTGGAAGACCTCGGGCCAGGCCCGCCGGCTGGTATGGTAGTTGAGGAGAAGCTGCATGGCACGGTCATAGTCAAACTTCCTGATGGATGGTGGATGGACAAGGAGACGGGACAGGTCATCATTATGTAAGCTTCAAGATAGAACATCTTTAATAAGATGAAACCAGGGCCCTTATTCATAAAGTGTCTTAGAGTATGAGTACTGATATAGTATCAGCTTTGCCTTTCAAATCATAATATATGATTATATAGAATGGAGGGGACCTGATCCTATGTCAGAAATCCTACTGTGAGACGCTTAAGGCCAGTTTCCTAGAGCATTGTACAATGAGCATTATGGGTAGTTACTGTAGTGAATCATGATTTACCTGGCCCGTAGGAAGCGCAGGAGGAAGGCATCATCCAGCCTGGTCCGGAGGTTAGGCTGCTCCTTCAGCACCATGTCCCTCAGAGCCTGCACGTCTCTTAGCCTCCACTCTGGCTTCTCCTGCAGCTCATCCCGGGCCTTGGCCACCAGCTCAGGGGTCAGAGTGCAGGAGTAGACAGGCGGTGGAGGGCCAGGGAACCAGTAACAAGCCACTGTTTGTTCCAGAGGAGGAGGAGACCCAAGATCAATGTGCCTCATGAGCTCGCTTTCTTCAGACATCATTTTGGCCACTAAAATGTTTATGAATAACACAATGTCTGGATAAAAACAACCACCTTACAGAAATATTCGTGTTACAAAAAAAGCTGTACTGGAGAGCATCATAAGACAGTAAAAAGGACGTGAGAATTACAACAATTACCACTGGACATCTCTGAGGTCATCAGCAATTAGTCATACACTGTAGCCACAAAATGGTGAGTGTATTCTCTAGTCTAGCAGACAGCAACACCAGTGACCTAAACAAAATACATTTCATGACAATATCTTGAAAACATTGCCTTGTAAACATTTTCATGTATTTCCCATAATTTCTGCCTTTGACAGCGCATCACTCAAGAAGCAGGGAGCACGCCGCTGCGGCTTCTGAATACCAACTGGAATGCTAATGGAATTAGTATTTCCACGGTCGTTTTTTTTTTTGTTATATATCATTATTCCATGTCGATTTTCTGAAAGTTTTATCAGGACGTATGCTTGCTAAATCACAAAAGAAACTGTCAACAACAAACCAACCTGCCTGTCGCAATCCGCGGCCAGTTCCGGGTGTTGCGACATTTCTTCTTGTTGGATAGTCTGTAGCGTGTGATGTGATGTGATGAGCTGAGCTGCGGCGGCGGCGTCGTCGTCGTCGTCCTTCTTCTTCTTCTTCTTCTATGGTATATTGGCGATTGCACCATTTAATGTGCATCCCGCCACCTACTGTGCAGGACGGAAACAGGACCCCCCCCGAAACTAAACAAACTACAAAAAATAACAAATAAAACTACAAAAAATAAAATTAACTAAATCAGACAACATTACTGTTAGAATAAATAGGCTGCAGGACTTGCTACATTGTAACAACAAATCATAATCAAAACTCACTTCATTGTATTCAGATGGTGATCTTGGTTGCCTTCTACTGTATTGAATCTCTTGGTTTGTCTTTTGCATGAAATATACACCCATATATAGGCTATTAGGAATTGTGTTGGCTTTAGTTTTCTATTTTCAATTGGCATTCATTCATTTATGCGTATTAAATTAAAATATAATGTATGATACACTTGATATTTCATCCTCGTCAGCCTAAAACTGTTAACCTAGGCCTACTATAATGTAAAGTTAAATCCATCCACCTGATATGCACCCGATTAAGGGTTGAGGTTTTATACATATCATATCCAATAGATGGTGCAATTGCACCACAGACTTCGGATGATAGGTTTACACCCTACAGCACACCAGAGACAGGCAACTTGGCCTACACCCCTGGTGTAGGGTTTAGACTAAGCATCCAATGTTTGTCAGAGCGGATTGGTCAGGCAGGGATGGGGAACATAATTATAATAATAATTTCATACCTTGATTAAATTGAGACACAATCACATATGTATATTTTTGTATTCGTGGCAATACTTGAGAACAGATTTCCTAAATTAAACACATTTTTAGATTAATTTCTACCCAATACTAAAATTCACCAAAACATATATAGTATGTGGACACCTCTTCAAATGAGTGGATTTGACTATTTCACAGCCGTTGCTGAAAGGTGTATTCAATTTAGCACACAGCCATGCAATCTCCATAGGGAAACGTTCGCAGTAGAATGGCCTTAATGAAGAGCTCAGTGACTTTCAACGTGGCACCGTCATGGGATGCCACCTTTCTAACAAGTCAGTTTGTCAAATATCTGTCCTGCTAGAGCTGCCCCAGTCAAGTGCTATTATTGTGAAGTGGAAACGTCTAGAAGCAACAACGGCTCAGAACTCCATCCACCTGACAGGTGTCGCATATCAAGAAGCTGATTAAACACCATGATCATTACACAGGTGCACCTTGTTCTGTGGACAATAAAAGGCCACTCTAAAATGTGCAGTTTTGTCACACAACACAATGCCACAGATGTCTCTCAAGTTTTGAGGGAGTGTGCAATTGGCCTGATGACTGCAGGAGTGTCGAACAGAGCTGTTGCCAGAGAATTGAATGTTAATTTCTCTATCATAAGCTGCCTCCAACATCGTTTTAGAGAACCCAGGACCTCCACATCCGGCTTCTACATCTGCGCCCCCCGAACAGCTGATGAACCTGAGGAGTATTTCTGTCTTTAATAAAGGCCTAGCCAGTGAAAAAAAAATTAATAAAACAAATGTTTTATTTAAATAAATATAAAAAAAACAGACTTGCCTGTTTTGCATGTTATTTTGGCATTAATACGTGTCACATATCAGTTTGCAAACAATAAAAAAAAATATATATATACATTATTGAGTTAATGAAGCCGCATCAAACATGGTCTCTTTTTTGTTTTCTTGAGTAAGGCAGCTCCAAAATGCAGGTGTTTCAGCCTAGCTCAGTGCTTTCTGTGGTGGTGGGGCGGGCCAGCAGAAAATACCAGCATTGCGCCATGATTGGTTCAGTGTTTTGTCATTCATGGTGACATTGCGCAATCGCCTATTTCAAGTCCTTAGTAAGGTGGACATCCAACATTTCAGCCCTTTGGGTCCAGCCATAGAGTTATATTAGTGCAATTCCAAGAAGGCTCAAGGTCATTGGCCACAGAAATTACATAAAATCACGTTATGTACAGTAGCTTTGATTGGACTGATCATGTCTACATCTTACCTTCACAATCTTAGCTAGCAGTCAGATCATGAATCAAGTCTACTGCCTAATCCTTGTCATATGAAGAGAAATAATGAAGAGAAAATATAGATAAAACGTGTCGGTGCTCATCGGCCATTGGACATAAACATTACACAACAATTTGGAGATCGCAAATTCAACAATGAGTGGTTTGTAAGGAATCGGTGACAGTAGCTAACTGCAAGCATTGCAACTGAGAAGTCGGGAATAAATAGCTCAAACTGGGAAAATACGTTTTGAATGGTCATTCAACGTGGATTTGTAAATCCGGCATCTTTCTTTTTGATGACAAAATTGGCCCACGAAGGACCGCCGCACCGTTCCAGCACATAACAGCTAGCTAGTTAGCGGTACGCGCTAGTAGCGTTTTAATCTGTGATGTCACTCGCTCTGAGACCTTGAAGTAGATATTTCCCTTGCTCTGCAAGAGCCACGGCTTTTGTGGAGCGATGGTTAGCAATGCTTCGACGGTGACTGTTGTTAATGTGTGCAGAGGGTCCCTAGCTCGAACCAGGGTAGGGGCTAGGAGAGGGACTGAAGCAAAACTGTTACAGTGCTTCATAAATTATGTAGGATTCAAGAGAGATATGTATACTGTAGCTAAGAAAGTAATACTAAGTGAATGTTGTGTAGTAAGGTGTTAGTAGCCCAAGTGCCTCACCCTAATAATTTGGTCTATTTTCACCTCTTAATTTCACCTATTGTTCTGACTTGGTGGTGCACATGTAGCCTATAACCTGTTTTAGAGAAATGTAATCATTGAATATTGTAAGAGCTTTCATTGTTTGCTTATATGCCCCCTTTATTTATCCTACGGTTCTGACTTGGGAGAACACTGTAAAAACTGCCCATGTTCTGAATGCTGTCGCTGTACATTTCAAAACTACTGAACAAATAGTTATATTGACTATCACTCGCTCATTAATGTCTTAATCGAAATTACGGATTGCCTCTTATCCGCTTGTCGTCCCCTTTGTCACGGTTTGTAGTAATGGGACGGTAAATGGAGCGTTAGTGAAGTGTCATCCTTGTTTATTAAAATGAGGTGTTCTCACGAAGCATAAAATAAACAGGAGAGTATAACAAATAAAGTGACTTATTGTTCTGTGACGCAGTGTAGACAAGCACAAACAATGATCCACACACAGTTTGTACATCTCAATTGTCTGTAGAAACCACATTTGTTTAAGCAAGTCAGCTATGTTTTTTTAAAAGTCAATAAATGAGGCTGAATGAACTGTTCCGCTGATAGCCAGGTGTAGCAGTGGTAAGGTGTTGGGATTGCTGTTGGGACTCTGCTATTTGTACAGCTTTATGTAGGACCTAACATTTTCTGGCCCTCGTTTATCACCGTTATAGTGGAATTAATGTATGGTTTAGTGTTGTCCCTACCAAGATGTACATGCTAAATTCGCCACTGTGCCTAGCTCTCCAGTGGGTGGGCCTATACCCTCCCAGGCCCACCCATGGCTGTGCCCCTGCCCAGTCATGTGAAATCCATAGGTTAGGGCTTATGGCTACCCTTTTCCTTGATGACAGCTTTGCACACTCTTGGCATTCTCTCAACCAGCTTCACCTGGAATGCTTTTCCATCAGTCTTGAAGGAGTTCCCACATATGCTTAGCACTTGTTGGCTGCACTTGTTGCCCCCCCCCCCCCCCCCCCCCGCCATCCCTTGTCACACCTGTATATATATATACACTCCAGATACGCTACATACAACATGCTTGAAAAAAAAGAGTTGAGTGGGTGCACCTATGATGAAATGCCTTGTACTTAACCCATCATAAAATTCATTAATAGTGAGGCAGATATCAGTGACTTTTTTCTTTACTCAAGTGGAAAAATTTGAGAAGCTTTGAAGTGAGGCGCCTGCTTCATTTTACCTCTATCTGCAATTACTTTACGACATTTTATCAGCCTGAAGAAACACACCTCTACTAATTCTCCTGAACATTCAGTGCCACGTAGGCCACAGCTTGAATCATTTGTCCCCCACTGGCCACACACTGGTTGAATCAAAAACATTTTCCAGGTCATTTCAATAAAATTACGTTGAACCAACCTGGAAATAGACGTTGAATTGGCGTCTATGCCCAGTGGTCAGAGACTGAAAAACAGCCAACAAGCAGATCAAGCTGGTTTTGAAATGTCACTTCAAATCTTTAGCCAGGGTTAACCTGTCCATGATAAAGAAACATTGCATACAGTTATGGCCATTGGCTATCATCCATATTACATTAGCATAACCATTGAGAAATACTCATCTTGATTGTAGGCTATCGTCATCTTCATACTCATAGCTTAGTAATAACTCAGGAGAGTAAAATTAAGACAACAAACCTTCTAGTTTGTTCATTCACTTAACTTGTACATTATTGACTTAGCCAGCAAAGTGTCAGTGTAACAGGTGAAGACATGAAATAATATTAACAAAACCTTGTATTGTTCCTCCTGACATAAGGGTTTAACAGAAGCTATTCTGCTACATTTACAGTTAATATCCTACAGTTTAAGATTCATTTCCTTTTGTACTTTAACGTCTGCTCTTATTGAAATAAAGCACAGTACAATGCAATGTAAAAAATAAACCTTGACATTTTATTAATCTTCACATTGTAAGGTGAAACATATTGCCCGTCTTTGAAATATAAGGCAGTACAGACGGCAAGGCATGTACACGACCAGTCAAGAGTTTTAGAACACCTCATTCAAGGGTTTTTCTTTATTTTACTATTTTCTACATTGTAGAATAAAAGTGAAGACATCAAAACTTTGACATAACACATATTGAATCATGTAGTAACCAAAAAAGTATTTAACAAATTAACGTACAGTATATTTAATATTTGCGATTCTTCAAAGTAGCCACCCTTTGCCTTGATGACAGCTTTGCACACTCTTGGCATTCTCTCAACCAGCTTCACCTGGAATGTTTTCCAAAAGATTTGAAGGACTTCCCACATATGCTGAGCACTTGTTGGCTGCTTTTCCTCCACTCTGTGGTCCGACTCATCCCAAACCATCTCAATTTGGTTGAGGTTGGGAGATTGTGTAGGCCAGGTCATCTGATGCAGCACTCCATCACTATCCGTCTTGGTCAAATAGCCCTTACACAGCCTAGAGGTGTGTTGCGTCATTGTCCTGTTGAAAAACAAATGATAGTCCTACTAAGCCCAAACCAGATGGTATGATGAATCACTGCAGAATGCTGTGGTAGCCATGCTGGTTAAGTGTGCCTTGAATTCTAAAGAAATCACAGACAGTGTCACCAGCAAAGCACCCCCACACCATAACACCTCCTCCTCTATGCTTTACGGTGGGAAATACACATGCAGAGATCATCCGTTCACCCACACCGTGTCTCACAAAGACACGGCGGTTGTAACCAAAAATCTCCAATTTCGACTCCAGACCAAAGGACAAATTTCCACCGGTCTAATGTCCATTGCTCTTGTTTCTTGGCCCAACCAAGTCTTTTCTTCTTATTGGTGTCCTTAAGTAGTGGTTTCTTTGCAGCAATTCGAACATGTGAAGGCCTGATTCACACAGCCTCCTCTGAACAGTTGATGTTGAGATGTCTCTGTTACTTGAACTCTGTGAAACATTTATTTGGGCTGCAATTTCTGAGGCTGGTGATTTCTTGGCTCAAACGCATTATGAAGGAAAGAAATTCCACAAATTAACTTTTAAGAAGGCACACCTTCTAATTGAAATGCATTCCAGGTGACTATCTCATGAAGGTGATTGAGAGAATACCAAGAGTGTGCAAAGCTGTCATCAAGGCAAAGGGTGGCTACTTTGTAGAATCTCAAATATAAAAAATATTTTGATTTGTTTAACACTTTTTTGGTACCTACATGATTCCATGTAGTATAAGTGTTATTTCATAGTTTTGATGTCTTCACTATTATTCTACAATGTAGAAAATAGTCAAAATAAAGAAAAACCCTTGAATGAGTAGGTGTTCTAAAACTTTTGACCAGTAGTGTAGTTATAATAACATTCTATGGTCAAACAAAACAAACTACCAGGTCTTTACAGTAAAACTGCAACAAAAAAAAAGGAATGGGTGAAAGATTGTGAATTCATCAACCTGTGAATGCCTTAAACTTTTATAAAGTGGTTCCAGAAAAAGTATACAGTATTAAATGAACTGAGTTGTTTTAATTCAAACATTTAAGCGTTTTACTACACAACTAGCGATTTATATTTATATATTAAACCTGGATTTCAATGCAACACACCTGTCATACAGCAAGTACTGTACAAGAGAACCTTAAAAAGCTGCATTTATCCTTTCAGAACCAAATGACTATCTTTCATACCTGTATATCTCCATATGTCACATAATGACATTATTTCAGAACATTACAATGTTATTGTATTCTTATTTCTGGGTATAAGTTATGAGTGACTATATCAGTCAACAAGACTTGTATTACCATTGACAACCGTCTTTGAAATACTGTGTAACACCAACATCATGATCTGCCTCATCACAGGTATAAAGCCTGTTTGTAACATTCATACAATTTCAATGTGATTAAGAAAAACTAATCTAATATGTATACAGTTATATTTTATTTACCCATTCATAATTGGAACTCTGTGTATAAGGGCATAGATAACCTGTACAACTATGTCAAAGAGCATATCATATTGCCCACGAATATCAGCTTGATACTACATGTAATAATATGAGTAGGCCTACCGTATGTACAGTACCTCAGGTGTGAGTTAGTTGACTAATGTATCCCAACTGTACAGTACACTCCTGAGATTTGTTGAAAATATGTTTCTCACATATTGTTGCACCTTTATACAGAGCATGTTTAAAGAAACAGAGATGCTAGCGAAGATGGTGAAATTGTGAACGCTTTGTTGGATGGGTTTGTCGGGTCCAGTTCTGCGTTAGATGGCTTCTTGCTTGGTTATAGTGGGCTGAGGGATGGAGATAGGATGTTTGGGCACGGTGGCTATAACCCCTTGAGCCATCTTATAGTGTTCTGAACTGGAGGCTGTGGGAGGAGAGGGGATTGGGGTTCCAGGAGTGGCTGCAACAAAAAACAGAAATAATCAATTAGTGGAGGAATTCAGCTATTCAGGTTAACAAACAAATTAACATATTTTCCTGTGGCATAGCATTACTTGGAAAATTAAATAAACAATTCAGACAAGGAATAAGTCGTTTTGTGAAATTTTCTGAAGGCATAAACATTTTAAAGAAGAAATAACAGAGGTTTTCTTTGAAAAAGTAAGCCTGATTAGTCTCTCTGAATAACTTCTTAGTGTATTATTCTGCCAAGCTTATTTGTCCTTCCAACTACCTGACTCTGTTGCACGTGGTAGTGGGCTCATCGTTGGTTGAGAATATCAACAATTATTTTTCTAATTTTGGGGTCAGTGTCCCGGACACAGCTTTCAGTGCTTTTTAATCCAGGGCTAGGCTTAATCTGTTTCTGGTGAACCGACACTTAGAGTTTGACATTTGGGGTCTGGCATGTAGTTATTGGTACTCACCGTTGTGGATGGAAGTAGCCATGTTGCTGGCCACAATGACATTGTTGCTGAGGTGTTCCTGAACCAGATGCGGATGCAGAGAGTGAGGTGTGTGAGCTGCCTCGTTAGCAGAACCTGAGGAAAAAAACAACATACACCAACCCCCCAAACAGTTAGTTTCCTCCTTCACTGTGACACTGTCCATTGGTAATACAGTATGATAACCAACTAGCATGCTATCCTATCCTGAAGAGTGTAAACTTCTCTAGCCAATAGAACTCACAGAAAGTTGTTTGTACTAAAGTCTTTTGGCATTACTTTTGGAAATAGATTGAGATTTTGTTGTTTCTTTGTAACAATATCAAGATGTCTAACCTCCTAAGAGCATCTCTTGGAGCAGGTTGTCAATCTTGGCCATGCCAAATAGTTTGACAAACTGTATTTGTTCGATCATCTGCCAGGTGATGCTCTGTAGTGTAGGCAGCATCAAGAGCAGCTCTCCGAAGCGTCCCCGGGAGTCATACTGCCGGTCGTTGATGTAGTCCTCTAGGCTGACCTGAACCTGGTAACGCATCCGTTTGATCTTACCTGGGTCACTCAGACCTTTGGCATCTGGAGCAAAAGAGATTAGGCATGGTCAACAGCTTGGTCACTCGTTGCCTAGTCACACTGCTCATATAACAGGCATTCTTAGTCACTAGTTTAGTTGCTCACTGGTCACATTGCTCATATAACAGGAATTCTTAGTCACTCGTTTAGTTACTAACTGGTCACAGTGTTTTTGTTTTGCAACATAAATGTTACTGCCCTAGACAGCTTCATGTGATGTAATACCTGGATCGAAGAAAACAATGGCTTTCAAACAAGCGTATTCATTGTCGTCTATCTGGAGCTCCTGGAAGGACAGCACTAGCTCGTCCAGAATCCTCACTGCTACCCGGCTCACTTCCAACTCCGGGCAGTTCCGGGGAATAATGTGGTCATTTCCTATAAGGTACAGAAACCAATAACTGTCATGTAGGGCCGAATCACTAGATTTTGCCCCCCCCCCCCCCAAACAAGTATCATATTGCTAGCATAACTGTTATATAACTTGTCTATTATATCACATAACTATTATATGACGTGATGTAATAATAATAATAATAATACTTTGGTAGGTGCTTATATTTGTACATGTGTGTACTAATACGCATGCGTTAATTATTATCAATGGTGATCCTGGAGCAATTAGATGGTGTACAGTAGCTAATATCTTATCTTGACTTTACCTAGTAACAGGAGGTCCTTGTACAACATAGACCTCTTTGCCGCTCCAATCAGAAGATTCTCTCCAGCATGGGCTCGCAGCAATGCCACCTGAAATAAAGGAAAGCCATTTAATTATTTATCACTTGGGAAAAACTGGTTGAATCAACGTTGTTTCCATTTCATTTTGATAAAAAAAGAAAAAGTGATGACGTTGAATTCAACGTCGAAAACTGATTGGATTTGAAAAAAGTCATCAACGTGAATATTTACCGAAATCCAATGACATGGTGAATTTTAGTTGACAACTCAACCAAATGTAAATCAAAACTACACGTTGAACTGACTGACGTCTGTGCCCAGTGAGTAGCTATAACCTTGAAGCTGTCTTGCAGCAAAACACAGCCTCTAAAATTCTCTATGAAACAATGTATTTGATAAGACATGGGAAACATTACACCACTTCTGCCACTCATACCTAACCATTAAACAAGGAAGCTTTCCCACCACCTTAAAGGTCAATGAAGAGCTAACCCGAGATTCTCACAGAGAGAGAGAGTGAGAGAGTTAAGTACACTTGTGTGAAGATACACCTGCTGGATCCTTCACTAATTATACATCAGCAAATCAGTTACCAAACCACTGGTTATCACGGTGTTAATGATTCTGGAATGGTTCTGATCAGAGATACAACTTTCAAACTAGTTCATCATATTCTAAATGGAGATTAAAATACATGAACCACTTATTTGGCGGAGGATTCGGAGATCTTAAAAAACAGCAGCAGCACTTTATACACAAAATGATGATTGTAGAGCTTTATATTAGCTTCAAGTTGTTCTTTTTAAGAATGTCAATAATGTCATTGTCAGACTGGTTTCTGGCCTTATATTACATGCTTTTTAGTCCAGGACAAAATGGCCCATAAAATGCAATGAGAGTAGTATGGTTTAGTATAACCTAGTCTGTCACTGTTAAATCTAGTGCAATCTTACCTGGTCATCCAGAGGCAGGTCACAGAAGGCAGGGATGTACTTGGCCCATTCCACCAGCACCAGCAGCTGCTGTTTCATTGATTCACACACATCTGTGATGGTTGCTATCTTTTTCGTCCTGATGTCACCATTCAGTATAGGTCCAGGTGAGGATATCTACACAAAAAAATGAATGTCTCATATGTATTCATAGCCAAATTATAAACATCCCTTATTTAACCAAGTTAAATTCCATTCTATTCAATACAACCTCTGATTTGTATATGTTTACATGATTTCGATCGAAAAAGCCACATCCATGGGCCTTACCTGTCTTGAGAGTACATCTGCCTGGATGAGTGCATTGATAGATGGTAAACTGCTGTCTTCATAGCTAGATCTTCTGGTGCTGATTCTGTCTCTCTCGTTCTGTACAGCTGAGAACCAAATATTAACATAAACCGCAGCTATCAGAATAGAATAAATACTTCATGATCTATTGTTCAGCAGAAATTGTTTTAGTCAAAACACTCCCCAGACTCTCAGACTCTCATTCCTTTCATGTGCAGTAAAAACAATTAACGGTGTAAACGGTGCATACATTATCTGACAGTCATTCATAATTCCTAGTGGGTCATTAGCATTGACTCAGAATAGCATTGTCTCCCAGGGTTGATGTGTTTATCTGTATGTGTGGCTATAACTCCCACACAGAAGTTTTTGCTCAGCATAAGCTGATCATAGAATTGAGTGAATCATGGAGTGAACATTAACAAAGTGCTGCTCTCGTGGCTCTTGCAACATACCCTACCCTGAGACATGAGCAGTCCCAATGGCTCTGCTCCTCTCTACAACTCTACAAAAGGGACTGGCTGATAAAAATGGGAAGTTATAGGATATCCCTTACCAGAGATGATTAAATCATAACCGCTAGTGTCATCACATTGTGTAGAGACTGAATATAATACATAACAACACAATATGGCTAGACAGGCCTATCTCAATAATGTTGTCACTCTTTCATTCTAATTACCATTTGAATGAAGTTGAATGAATTGTATACCTTCTTTTTTCATGCCCGCTCGAAAGCATTTCTTCAATCGACAGTATCTGCATTGATTCCTCTTGTCTTTGTCCACAATGCACTGTCTGTTGAACCTGGGAAGTGAGTTTGAAGAGGGCTTGATTTATTAAGGGCTTATTGAGTAGATTTCAGTTAGGCGAAGACTGTTGTTGCAAACCCACTGTAGAAGGGTGAAATCTATTGGTTATCACTTTCTCTCGAGACCTAGCTACATATGTTTGATATTGCAACTGTCAACGAACACCCCATTTATGTACAGGTACTGTATCCCAATCCCAAAACTTGTTGAATTTTAATAGTATTTTATTGTAAATGTCCAAGTATACGATGGTCACTGTCTTTGCCCTTGTGTGTGATATTGGCCTAAACCTCACCTGCATGAGTACATGTGGTTTTTGCGAACACTCCGACGGAAGAAGCCTTTGCAGCCGTCACAGCTGGAGGCCCCATAGTGTTTGCCCGTGGCCCTGTCCCCACAGATGGCACACAGGGTGCCCACTCCGAGGTGGTTGGCTGTGTTCATGTTGGCACTCTCAGCCGGTGAGGAGTCTGAAACAACAGTGAATAAAGACATATTTTGTAAAGTACATTTGAGGTTTGGTATGTGTGTATGACCCTATGCTTCAGAGTCTGGAGAGAGAGAGAGAGAGAGAGAGAGAGAGAGAGAGAGAGTGAGAGAGAGAGAGAGAGAGAGAGAGAGAGAGAGAGAGAGAGAGAGAGAGAGAGAGAGAGAGAGAGATTCCTTATCAAGTCAGGGGCTCTTTGGGTCATCAATGTTGGACATGAGATAGAGCATATGTGCAGTTATGTGATCTAAAATCAAAGCGAGTAGATATTTTTGGGGGCTATATAGAATCATTAAATCATTAATTACTATGTTGGTGGAAGATTGTGGATGTTATGGAATGGCTAGTGGCCAACAGTATGAGAGAACTAGAGGAATGGTCCTTCATTTAAATCATTTGTTACTTTAACCAGAATGTTTTTCTACAAAATGTAAAAAGGGTTAGGGTTAGGGTTAGGGTTAGGGTTACTCTTAGCTCTCTTAGTCCAACTTTCTGACTTATATAATCAATATAATGACTAAATATAACTTAGAGGGACAATAGTAAATTACCTAACTAACTAACATACTTTCAAAGAAAACAGATATTTTGATTAATTATATTTCGAAAGGTGATAACGAGATTAATTGACTGACTGCATCAAGTGATTACATTAAAGTCAGTCAGTGGCATTGCTGGTTGGTCAAAGGGGCTAATACGGCTATGATCCCATCTATTACAGTAGTATTCACTGCCTATCTGATTAGTAGCTGAAAGCCTAGTCAAAGCAAACAGACGTTTAAGTGATGTAGGCTTGATTACCTTGAAAAGGCTATCACTCTCAGTCTCACCCTCACTCATAGTCATCAATGAGAAGACTGGCTCAATCAATCGTACCGTTTCTGCTTATTCTTTACATTAAGTTACTCTTAGTTATACCTATATAAACGACACACTGTATGGTATGCTGTTTACGTATCATAAAAAAATATTTGTGAGGATTAAACAGTACAATCATTAAGGCATATCAAAGTTGATATTGGCCATGCATTGTGATTGTCTTTCAACGCTCATTTCTTTTTCAACCTGCGAGGAAATTGTTTAATTTTAGAATCAAGTTTACAGCTTAACTTCATGGGAGACTAGAAAGGACAATTTCTCACTTTCAAAAAACATTTATCATGCTGTCACACAATTCTGTGAAATGCTTTTCCAATTTTATGGACCTCAAAATGCATAACATAGATGTAGGTAACAAGAGAGAGATGTCCATGTCTCTTATATCACCATTGCATAGGATGAATATCTATCCGTTGTAATTCTATCTTAGGTGAAACATGACCACTATACCATAACAGTCTACAAGTTACAACACGGGAAGGTAATTCTCTAACAAATGGTTGTTTCACCACCAAATTATCCAGATGCATTAAGTGTATTGTGCAAAACCCCTGAATGTTTTACTACTGCAAGAAGAGGTGATAATATTATCAGGAAAGAAGCACATTCTCATCCATTTGCATCCAATACAAGATGGACAACTGACAGCTGCTCTTGATAACAACAACTAAAACCCTCCATCCACAACTGACCTGTCCAAAAGTTTAACTTATGGGTGGTCCTGGGTATCAAACCCACTATCCTGGTGTTGCAAGTGCCATCCTCTACCAACTGATCTACAGAAGACCAGTTTAACAGTCACAAGTCTCAAAGTTCAACCAGGTAACGTGTGACTCACCTGAGCCCATGGAGAGCACTTGCATGTTTTCAAACTCCAGGGTGGTGTAGGCTGGGTCCAGGGCATCGCTATAGTCTGCCATATCCATGTCTACTAGTTCTTTGGACAAACAAATTCCCTCTCAGCTACCTGACAGTGGGGCAAAAAGACTTGTCCAAGCTGCTAAGTGCCCCCCCTACACCCCTCCTCCCCCTTCTCCCATATTTGGCCAAGCTCCTCCTCATAAAGGTAGATAGAGATACTGCTGAGTATGTGATGGGGACAGTCTCTCCTCCAGAGCTCCAGCGGAGGAGGCCATGAGGAGCCTGGTTGTGACTGACAGGAGGAGCCTCCTCCCAGGCAGGCTGCTAACCAGAGGAGGGGTGGGGTGAATGGCTGGTTGATATTTAACTAGACTCCTCTATTGGTGAATCACAGTTGTTTTTCTCTCAAAGATAAAATAACTTGGAGCTCTCAATCTTTTCCCTTCTCTCTCTCTCTCTCTCTCTCTCTCTCTCTCTCTCTCTCTCTCTCTCTCTCTCTCTCTCTCTCTCTCTCTCTCTCTCTCTCTCTCTCTCTCTCTCTCTCTCTCTCTCTCTCTCTCTCTCTCTCTCTCTCTCTCTCTCTCTCTCTCTCTCTCTCTCTCTCTCTCTCTCTCTCTCTGCCTCCCTCTCTCTCTCTCTCTCTCTCTCTCTGTCCTTCCCTCTTTCTCTTTCCACCCTGATGTCAGTAATAAATCAACGATTATACTATGAGAGATATACAATTTTGAATCTCAGCCAAATCATTGTGTTTTACTTGCTTGACATCACCTCTCGTTGTTTCCTGCCAGTTTAAACCAGTTGTCCATCAGATAACTAAATGTCTTTGACCAAATAATTGTTAGCTCAACTAGTAGGCCATCCAGAAAATGCCAAGACACTCTTACCCAACTTCTTCAGCGCCAAAAAGAATCTCATCATATGAGTTCTTATTGCAATCTGAGAGCCTTATTTTAGTCTTTTAGCTAAATGTCTTAATCAAATACTCCAATTGAAGATGGTGCAGTTCAAATGTAATATGTCAAAGCAGTGTGACCCAACTCTTCAAAAACATAGTTTTTTTTTCCATAGAAATTGCTCCTTAACGTCACATTGAAGGCTTTTTAGAGCATTTTGGTCACTAATGTCATTGGTTTGTCATGGTAGGAGCCTATGTTTTTAGGACCGCATTGGAATACGAGTTTCAAGCCATATCTGTTTTCTTCTGAGGACTCCAGGAAAGCAAGCAACGTATTAGAAAGCTTCCAGCAGGATTAACAATATAAAGTGGCTTAACAAGAATTTGAGAACAGAATGCACTTTGAGAAAACTATTATAATACTCTAAAGTTTACTATTATATGTTCATAAAATGACATTAAACATTAAATACGAATACAGTAAACATTTGTTTCCCCGGCTAAATGTTGCAGAATACGCAAATAAAGTGGCCCCACTGCATAAGTAAATGTGACATGGCAAACAGTAGTGTTGTAATTGAAGAAGGGGACGTGCCAGTACAAAGCGACAGGTCAATGATCTAGGTTTCACCGAGACCTCAGAGCAGTTAAACGCGGGCTGATGAACTTGAGAACCACCCACCCAGAGCATATAGGATTCATAAAATAAAATCTCTCCTTCCGAGTCGGTCACTGTGAACCGCCTGAGAGTGTAGAGTAGATCAAATATTCCAAATCTTATCAGAAGTCATCGCGGGAGACATCAACTTGATTAATGTTTGGTAGAATTACATTGTCCAGTATAACCAGTTAGATGGAGGAAAACAAGTGTAATATCACAAACAAAATGGCACTGAAGAGAGGAATACTAGTTTTTTATCAATGGATGACAAGAGGTGGTCAAATAGAACATGCAACTAATATAGGGCCTCGCCAGAGCTTCTGGATATCCATGTTTTATAAGTCTGGACAGAGGTCATGACATTGCTTACTTCTCCACATCTTAGGTAGACATAGACTCTAGAGGAACAACTCTCAAGTGCCCATACTTGCTCATGTTTGCTTGAGCACCAAGATAGTAATGATCATGAAGCAGTTAGCTGAGTCCCAAATGGCACTCTATTCCCTATTTAGTGCCCTATGGGCTCTGGTCAAAAGTAGTGCACTAGGGAATAGGGTGGCATTTTGGACACACTCATAGACTCTGTAGGACTGCCCTTCAAGGGCCCATATTTGCTCATTCACCACGGCAGTAATGATCGGGAAGCTAGGAGTCTGAGAGAGGGAAATCGGTGTGACGGAATGACGAGAATGAATCACTTAGAACAAATCTTATCTCCTTAGCCATTAAACGTCTTTGTTATCGCCAGCTCATGTCTTCATTTTCTGCAAACTCCTCCAAGAACAGTCATATACTGCTCCATAAAGTGTAATCTGCAAGGTTTTCTTAATCACACTCAGGCAGTGACAGACTGTTCAGGTTTAGAAAGATACTGATAGCAACATTTTGGATCAACACCTTAAACTCACATAACTTGTCTACTTTTTAGTAACTGATATAGATTTTTTTAGTAACTGATATCATGTCATTTACATGATGCTAACAGGGTAACATGGCTCATAGCACTCAAAATATAATCTTGAATTATGATATATAATCTTAGTAACTATTTGATTTGTCTGATTTAACTAGTTCACTTTAACCTGTTTTAACACTGGGCCAGACCCTAACACAGCCACCGGAAGACTAGACCATAGCAGTAACATGCAGTCCATAGAACTCCCAAAGTTTATTTCTGTGTACTCAACAAGATCATTTTTTAATGAAGGGTTAACATGACATAACACGTTCCCTTATGCTCCCGTTTGACACAGTCAGTCCTCGTCATACACACCTGAAACAGCCATGTTCATGTGTGTATGACGTGTTCATGGAAGTCCTGTCAGTCTTATAATGACTCACAAAACAGCCCGGGGCTAAAAGTCAAAAGACTGACTGCTGATGAGACCTGATGTAACACTAGTGTTATTATCCCCTTTGAAACTAACTTCAAACTCCAGTTTGTGAACAAAGTCCTGTCTACCTTCTGAATAGGAATCTGAATAGTCCGACCACTGACCAAACTCCATTTGCTAACCACTGTCTATTTGTACCTTCCACTGAATGACTCTTTTTCATTCCACACAGCCGATCCCAATGGAAAGAGCTAGTGAGGGTAAAAGAGAATAACTGGAGACAACAACTGGGGGGAAACCAAGAGTCAAGAGTCAATGATATTTGGAATATACTATATGGGAACATATTTATTTTTAGGAGAGTTCCAGCGCAGGGCAAATGTGAGTGTTTATCGTGTGTATATTATACAGTGTTGTAGATATTGATAGGATAAGTGAAAGAAGGACAGAGACATTGACAATGTGCTTGTTGCAGCATACTTGAGGCCAGTTTTGAGCCAGCGATGCTCTGTCTGTCTGTCTGTGTGTGTGTGTGTGTGCGTGTTAGATGTAGGAGATACCATGTGAGTAGTAGTAGTGTCATGGCAGGCAAAGACCTTGTCAACAGATGATAACTATCTGCAAATCACACAGCTTGTGCAACTCCAAGCCCCTTTGGTTGACCAGTGGTAATATCACGGTGACTGCACTGTTGGAAAATTGTTGCCTGCATGTGTTAATGTTGACATTTGTTGAAATTATTCTTATATTTGCTGTTTTTGTGGTTGCTTTGGTTTTGGTAAAGCAATTGAAATGTTACGTTTACTAGTGAAGGTAACTTTGTTGACTTGATACCCCTTCCCTTCCCCCTGTTTTAGCTAGCACTGACCAACACCTCTTGTAGATTGTTTGGCAAAACAGCTGTCAGTAAAACATAAAATATATATACATTTTTCCAGATAAGCTGAGGTGAAATCAATGCTTTGACTCACCACAATTTTGTGCAAATGTCTGGAACAACATTGAATTTAAAACGTGCAGTAGTTGTAGACTCTCAAGCCTTGTTCACACTGCAGGCCTTAATGCTCAAATCAGTGTTGTTTTTCAAATCTGTTTTGGAATACTGACTGTCCAAAAAGCTGCAAGTGAACAAATCAGTTTTGTGTGTGTTCAGACTGTAGTCATTTGCTGATGGCTACGCTAGTTGTCATGGTAATGGTGGGTGTGTGTGTGTGGTGGCGTAGGCTGATTGGTGGTGGTGCTCCTGCTTCATCTCACTCAGAAGTTGTTGTGCAGCAAGCTAAGGTGTCAATAATGCCTGCCATGGAAGTTTCCCAATTGCTTTGAATGTTCAAAATCATAGTGTAAGAACACGTTTATAGCCTCAAAGGATAAGATGATCCAACATTCCAAACGAGTCCTTTTTGGCTAGCCACAGCAGTCCGGTAGCTAGCTAGCTGTTTAGTGTGCTAGCAAATTCACTGATTTATTTGTAAACAATTAACAAGCTATTTAGCTGCCACATGTTCTTGTCAAACTGAGTAACTAGCAAGCAACAAGATATACCTAATAAAAGTTTTAAAAAACACTTGAGGTCAAATAAATCAGATTTGACCGTTCAGACACAAGTTGCATGGCTAGGAATCAGATTTGTATCAGATTTCAAACCATCTATGGAGGTGGTTTCCATTGCATGCTAGCCCAATATCCAATTCCATGTGCTTTTTGGCTGTTCATTCTGCAGGAAAAATATCAGATTTGAGTCACTTCAAACTGTCAGTGTGACAATGCCTACACAGTAGGAACATGTTACTTACACTTTGTTCAGAGGGCCTATATTAGACAGCTTTTAGTCTGCCATCTCAGGTTGCAACAGAGAACAACAGAGAGTTATGATTGAGGCACCAATAGTACATTTCAGATCTCTCTATAATTCTGTCCAGAGCTTTACACCTTTATTCCAGAGTGGCCCTTCCACATAGAACGAGCTACAAAAGACAAAAGTACATGACACTGCAGGAGCTCGTCTTCTTGAATGAGCTCAAAGCTAGGCTCAAATCTATGGTGGATAATTTAGTCGGGGGCTGTCAATGTTTTCAACCCTAGATGTAACACACCTCCCCAAATAATTATGTAAATGTTCTGTTCAATGTGTAAATTGATGTTTTTAAACTGTAGTGATTTGTGTTTTATGTTGTAATTATGTCTGAATCGCTGTGTGACGGTATTTTGGCCAGGTCTCGCTTGGAAAATATGAAGTAAAGGTGAAATAAAATCAAATAAAACCTTTGATTCAAGTACGGAGGAGGAAACCAAGAGCAAAAGACTGCTGTGTACTACTGTCCACAGAATAGACCTTTCAATTACTGCTGTCCACGGAATAGACCTTTCAATTACTGCTGTCCACGGAATAGACCTTTCAATTACTACTGTCCACGGAATAGACCTTTCAATTACTGCCGTCCATGGAATAGACCTTTCAATTACTGCCGTCCACGGAATAGACCTTACAATTACTGCTGTCCATGGAATAGACCTTACAATTACTGCTGTCCACGGAATAGACCTTTCAATTACTACTGTCCACGGAATAGACCTTTCAATTACTACCGTCCACGGAATAGACCTTTCAATTACTACTGTCCACGGAATAGACTTTCAATTACTACCGTCCACGGAATAGACCTTTCAATTACTACTGTCCACGGAATAGACTTTCAATTACTACTGTCCACGGAATAGACCTTTCAATTACTACTGTCCACGGAAGAGACCTTTCAATTACTGCCGTCCACGGAATAGACCTTTCAATTACTACTGCCCACGGAATAGACCTTTCAATTACTACTGTCCACGGAATAGACCTTTCAATTACTACTGTCCACAGAATAGACCTTTCAATTACTACTGTCCACGGAATAGACCTTTCAATTACTACTGTCCACGGAATAGACCTTTCAATTACTGCCGTCCACGGAATAGACCTTTCAATTACTACTGTCCACGGAATAGACCTTTCAATTACTACTGTCCACGGAATAGACCTTTCAATTACTACTGTCCACGGAATAGACCTTTCAATTACTACTGTCCACGGAATAGACCTTTCAATTACTGCCGTCCACGGAATAGACCTTTCAATTACTGCTGTCCACGGAATAGACCTTTCAATTACTGCCGTCCACGGAATAGACCTTTCAATTACTACTGTCCACGGAATAGACTTTTCAATTACTCTCAATTTCTGACAAAATTAAGTCTTAGAGTGCCTTACAAAAACGTGCAGTTTTAACTATTCATAAATCCACAAACTCGAAGGACTTAACTCCTCCTTGTGGATTTACAGAAGGAAAAAGCGAAATGCATACATCATCATATGTAAAACATCTGAGATTGTTAAAATAATTATCTGAATCAACTGAAACATTCTCATAATCCTGACCCATGACTGTTTGGTCTAAAGGCAATGATAAACTACCTACATTTGCTCACCCTCCATAACCCCAACATTATTGGGCAATAAAGACATTTTAACAGTGAAATATACCTGCTGGAGCGCATGCTACGGGTGGGTGTTGCTGTGGTGACCAGCGAGCTGAGATAAGGCGGGGATTTACCTAGTAAAGACTTATAGATGACCTGGAGCCAGTGGGTTTGGCGCCTAATATGTAGTGAGGGCCAGCCAACGAGAGCGTACATGTCGCAGTGGTGGGTAGTATATGGGGCTTTGATAACAAAACGGATGGCACTGTGATACACTACATCCAATTTGCTGAGTAAAGTGTTTGAGGCTATTTTGTAAATGACATCGCCGAAGTCAAGGATCGGTAGGATAGTCAGTTTTACGAGGGCAAGTTTGGCAGCATGAGTGAAGGAGGCTTTGTTGCGAAATAGGAAGCCGATTCTAGATTTAATTTTGGATTGGAGATGCTTAATGTGAACCTGGAAGGAGAGTTTACAGTCTAACCAGACGCCTAGGTATTTGTAGGTGTCCACGTATTCTAAGTCAGACCCTCGGAGAGTAGTGATGATAGTCCGGTGGGCGGGTGCGGGCAGCGTTCGATTGAAAAGCACCGGGTTTTAATAGCATTTAAGAGCAGTTGGAGTGTTGGAAGGAGTGTTGTATGGCATTGAAGCTCGTTTGGAGGTTTGTTAACACAGTGTCCAAAGAGGGGCCAGATGCATACAGAATGGTGTCGTCTGCGTATTTAGACTGCCATCTACCTGCAAAACGTCTTAAACTAAAACGTAGACTGCCATCTACCTGCAAAACTTAAACCTAAACTAAATCTTAAGACTAACATTGGGATATTTTCTTACACATCCACCCCCAGTTGTTTTTTCCACCATGCAAGAGGAAAACTCAAGTAGCCCCATGTCTGTACACTAAATAAGTAAACAATTGCATCAATAAACATTTAGCCCAATGTTCCACGTAAATCAATCACAGTTTCTTGATAAAGCCCTTTAATCATTAACTGCTGTTTTTGCTGAGAGTTCATTTTGCATGCTAGCCCAATCCTATCTGTCAGCACACCGCTTGGCCGGTTATATCTCTCTCTGCTGCTATAGGCTAGGCTCTCCTATGATCAACCAATCAATATCAGGAAGGAATCACAAGACACTATGAGCCAAGGAATTCAACCTTATCCTAAATCATCACAAGAAAATAAAATGTAATACCTCAGTAGCAGCAGAAGCTAGACGGCAAATTACATTGGTGCCTCTTTCATAAACTCAGCCATTTGCCTTCTAATGATGTAGGATCTTAATTTAATCACCCTGTTGCAGGAGAAATACAGGACATTTAAAACTTGTAGTGTATTTGAGGTTTAAAAAGGCTTATGAAAATTCTAATTTCCGCTTTGAAATTTCAGACTTGATTTTCCCTTACGAAAAATGTACCAACCCCTACAAACATGTCCATTAATTATAATCCACCTAATAATTAAAATGTCCTGTTGTGCAGGATTATTTTCCTGCTGTATTAAACTGGCTCAAATTAAGATCCTACATGTGTACATAACCTTCGTATAGGACAGTTTCAACATTCAAAAAAACTCAGTGGCCCCATTTATGAGGGTTCATCACCCTTCTACAGTCTACTGACTGAGCTTGATGATTCGCAACCTCTCTGCTACAGTCCTCACTCTGTTTGAACAGTTCAACCCTATTGGGAGTTTAAAGAGGACATGTTCAGACAGCGCTCTCAGTATTAAGCGTTAAGATTAACGAGGACGTAGATGTCACAGGCTGACCCGTATAAAGGGGAAGGGAATCACTTGGTAGCAGCACCACCTTGTGGACAAAAGAGGCAGTGTCCTACGGTTTCCCAGAAAGAAGACTGTGACAAAGTAGCCTTTCAGAGCAATTTTCGCAATTTTGTATGAATAGACTCAAGATAAAATATAAAATGATACACAGTAACGATAATACATGGTTTAATTTGACCTTTTACATTACCATATGGCCTTCCATATAAAAAAAATCAAAATCATATTATGGTCTAAATACTGTAGTATTACTATATTTATACACTATAGTATTTACTGCAGTGTTTTTGAAGACTTTACTGTAATATTTACTATAGTGTTTTTGTTTTCATTATCTTTGACATAGAAGTGGTGGCTTTCTCCTTGAGGAAACCTACTGGAGAAATACTATACCTGTAAGTAGGTAGGTAGGACTGGGGTCTGAACGAATAGTTCAGAGCTTCTGCTCTTTTCTATAACCTGTATGCAATACAATATGGTCTATACTTGGCATCTAGGTTTTTCACTTATGGGTGGCACAAATTGGCATATGGGGCAGGGAATTGGCAGAATTTATGCAAATTAAATACTGCGGTATTAACTATAGTAAAAAAAGTGTAGTGTTTTTGCGGACTGTAGTGTTTTTGCTGACGTTACTGTAGTAGTTTATTTTTCCTCTGCATAATGCTGTATTGTTTACTATCGTAATCTACATTATATAGTAAGCAATATACATGATAGAGGGATACTAAAGTGTGTAGTATAGTATTCTACAGTTTACTACAGAATTCTATAGTAAGTACTGTAGTATTCTATCATAAATGGTAGTATTTCTTTCATGTGGGCTACCACATCAATATGTATCTATAATAATGTGTCTATTTTCAGACACAGCTAAAATTATAATATTTGTAAGTCAAAAACCGTTAACTCAACTAACAAAAAACACAAAGCTTTGTTCTGTGAGCAGTCCATCCGCAGCTTTACTTCGACTGCTCTCGAAACACAGTCCCATCCCATCCCGTCTAGCTTTGATTTACATTTGGTTGAGTTATCAACTAACGTGAATTCAACGTGAAATCAACAAAAAATGTTATAGTACGGAATACTTCCCAGTACATATGTAAGATCTTAATTGGACCATCACGAGATCCTTACTGCAATGTATGATTTTTTTTGTACCTGTAGTGTGTTCAAGGTTTGAAAAGTCTTCTGAAGTTTGTAATTTCCACTTTCAGACTTCAAATTTCAGACTTGGTTTTCCCTTACAAAAAATCTAGCAACCCCTAAAAAAATGTCCAGTAATTATAATCCACATAATAATTCACATTTCCTGTTGATGCAGGATTATTTTCCTGATGTAGCAAACTGGCTTAAATGAAAAACCTACATCTGTACCTGGAGTAGTGAGGTGACCATGCAGTGTTCCATGTTCCTCTCCATACATCCTCCTGTAGATAGCTGAGCCCTGACAATGACCAGGTCCAGGGACCAGACCGTAGGCCCATCAGCCCCTCTCTCCCTTCTCACTGGGAGCACGCTGCAGTGCTCACCCAGGCCCAGCGCCTGAGCAGAGTGAGGGTGAAGAAGTGTGTGAGGGAGGGAAAGCTACGGGGGCTGTAGCTGGTGGGGATGTAAGCCATTCACCCAGGCCTGAGGTAAAATGTGTGTGTGTGTGTGTGTGTGTGTGTGTGTGTGTGTGTGTGTGTGTGTGTGTGTGTGTGTGTGTGTGTGTGTGTGTGTGTGTGTGTGTGTGTGTGTGTGTGTGTGTGTGTGTGAGGGCCAGAGGCTGCAGCCACGTGACCATGAAGTGGAAGCAGGGATAATCCTATAATGCCTGTCACAATGAGATTTGATTGGAGTCTTGAACACCGGGCTTCATAATGTCAAGTGTACAGAGTGTAATACCCCTATCCACGCACACTGCTAATGGGGATCTCTGCTGGGTTTAATACTAAAACACATCTAGACCATGTTAACTCATTATAGTAGTTGAGACCAACGCTTGACTGAAAAAGAGACGCCAAACTGAATGTGACTTAAATATAAGATGAGAAAAAGCATGTAGCTTATTCAAGCATATAGAGCTGTCATGAAATAGCCAAAGAATGACAAATTAGATGGTCTGGAGATGATGAATGGAGAGAGACAGGATTTGTCTGTCTGTGCTCTAAAGCATAAGTATACTGCACCAGATCAGAAAACTCTCTCCACCTTAGAACTGTGTTGAGCCCAAGGTGTCTCTTTCTCTTAAGAGAGATTTGTTTTGATTTTGTTTACTACTGTGTACTACTGTTTACTACTGTGTACTACTGTTTACTACTGTGTACTACTGTTTACTACTAAAGTTAAACTATTAAAGTTTGTGTAAGGGGCCTCCCGAGTGGCGCAGCGGTCCAAGGCACTGCATCGCAGTGCTTGAGGTGTGACTACAGACCCGGGTTCGATTCCAGGCTGTGTCACAACCGGCTGTGACAATCGGCCCAGTGTCGTCCGGCTTAGTGGAGGGTTTGGCCGGAGGGGCTTTACTCTAGTGACTCCTTGTGGTGGGCCGGGCACCTGCAGGATGACTTAGGTTGTCATGATGTTTCCTCCGACACATTGGTGCAGCTGGCTTCTGGGTTTTTCAGACGCAGCCCAGGTAATGTCCACCAGGGACAAGTCTCCTGATGCATGAGAGACATTTTATAAGCAGTGATTTGCAGCATTCTTGTGTATAACCCAAGATCTTGGCCAGAAAGAAGCTTAAACAGGGTAGTTGCCAAGGAAATGTATTTGCAACATACAGTAAATGTCCTGGTTTGTGAAGATCTTTTAAGCACATGGGTAAACAAATGTCTTGAGAAAAATGCAGGTATTGTACTCAGTGATACACATGTTACGACCAGTCGTGTAATTACACAGTATGAGTCAGCAAAAAGTAAAGCAACATCCAGTGTATTACACTATATAGAGCCCCACAGTGGAGGTGTCATAATACCCATAAAACCTAGCGGTCCAACAAGGAAATGGTTCAAATAGTTTTTCCACCATTAATTTTTCCCATAGGGGATATTAGAAACACTTAAAATAAGGGCTGTGTTTCGTGTAGGCTTACGCTGGCATAACGTTTTGATAACCGTGTAAAAGGTGGCTTTAATCAATATATTTGGCTCTACTTACTCTCAGATTCGAAAATTCTAATAAGCATGAAAGTAGACATCATGCAAAACTACACATCTCTGCGAGCTCCGGCTCGTCATCTCTAGCTGACACCTTTGCTAAAAGGTATTGTGTCAATTTAAAACTTGCACAAGACAGTTCACAGTATTGTGAATTTAAATACATTTAGACAATTTATTAATTACTACATTTAGCTAACATTAAATAGTTAATTCAGAGATTCTTACCTTTGCCTTGATTCGGCAGTCTCGTCAAGATCATCATGGCATTTGTAGTTCTTTATGATAAAAGTCACCTTGCCCTAAAAGAATTACATGGTTATCAAAACGTTACGCCAGGTTAAGCCTAGAAGAAACACAGCCCTTATTTTAAGTGTTTCTAAAATCCCCTATGGGAAAAATGATTGGAACCATTTCCCTGTTTGACCGCCAGGCTCCCAAGTGGCGCAGTGGACACTGCATCTCAGTGCTAGAGGCGTCACTACAGACAACCTGGTTCAAATCCAGACTGTATCACAACCGGCCGTGATTGGGAGGCCCAAAGGGCGGCGCACAATTGGCCCAGCGTCATCCGAGTTTGACCGGTGTAGGCCGTCATTGTAAATAAGAGTTTGTTCTTAACTGACTTGCCTAGTTAAATAAAGGATATATATAAAAAATAAATACATTTATTAACTGAAACCTGTGAAGCGCTTTGAACATTTGACTGTATTATTAAGGAAAGATGGTACACTATAACAAAACCAGGAAGACCACAAAAGATTTGAATAAACAATGATGCTACTCTTAGGGCAACGAACATAGCCAGTTTGGTTGGTCAACGACGTTTTGCATCTCCCTGACTTCTACGTAAATCATACCATGTGTGATCAATGACATAATGAAAAGAAACTCCAAGCCATTTACACATAGGCCACAGTACACTTCTGAAAAGGCATGTTCTGGCACTTTGTAGTGTAACTGAGTCAAACTCAGGTTGCTGATGTTGTCAGGTGTTTTCCAAGTTTTTTCCCAGGTGTTTTTCCGGTGAAAGTCCAGTGTTATCCTCAGACAGAGTCTGAGGCCACTCTCCACACCTTTCTACTATCCTGGCTACAATTCCACCCTGATTCACTCTGATTCAGTCTTTTACCATGCTTGACACTCGAACAGGACACCTGAAATATTGTGATTACATTCAGTCCACTGCGTATAGCGGTCCTTTATTTATCATGTTATACTACACTCCAACGCTTTGACATGCCAGGCTGACATCAGTCTCATCAGTCAGCCTCAGCTTATTACGGGACCCTTTTAAACAATCTTCATATCTTCGCCACACCTCCTAGATTACAGTCATGGCAACAACAAAAAAACAGACAAAACAATAGTGATGATATTTTCTACATTGAATGGACCTGCCATAAGAGAAACCCACTGCAGTGGGGGTTTGTTTTCATACTACAGTTTAAACAAAGTCAACAGCTGGTGTGAGCTCCACCATATGCCACAAAACCGTGAGTGAGTTGATAGAGAGAAACTGTGTACTCACCACCAGCAGTGCTTGTACTGACTTGTGAGTTTACATTAACCATCTCTCTCCTCTCCCTGTTTCTATCTTCTGGGTTTTTCTTTTTCTTCTGTAATCCTAAAGTTCTAGGGTTTAAAATATGGATTTGGGCCACCGGCTGCGTTATAATGAGGAGGGGGGTGTTGATGCAAGGTAAGGCCCCAGCATTAGGTAGGTAGTCCTAGCTGTTATCTTATTGATTTTCCTAATCTGGGAAAATGTGGGTGGAGAGGTTAAACAGTAACCAGGCTCATAAAGAGACAACGTATATATGTCAGGAAGCTGTCGCTACAGCAACAAGATGGTAGAAACAAAAATCCTGTCTGTAGACAAGTTTATTTGTATTTTTTATATCCAAACTTTTTATTAATCTGCATTGAGTAAAGGAAAGGAGACTGCAAGAGGGAAGGTGGAGAAAAAGGGCATGGAAGAGAAAGATGACTGGAGAGGGTGTCCCTTCATCACCTCAGATGCTGAGTGTGAATGAAGTTTCAAGCTAATGTTTTGTTTGAGAAAAAAAAACATTTTCTCTCCATGTTATGCGATGAACAGACAAACCTGGACAAATACAATACGATACAAATATCCCTGCGGATAGCAGCAAGTTGATAACATGGTACAGATCAAGTTTTCTTCGCACACTGATATTGTTACAAAATAGTGCATTTGTTTTCCTTGTGGAACTTTCACTTTTGGTTGCATGTATGGGTCAGTTGCTGTACTGAAAAGGAGTTTCCCAAGTTGGCCATTTCCCACGGTATCAGATATCCTCTGAAACTTTGAAATGTTCACTCTTCAAATATATTTTACAAGCACAAACATGGAAAGAGGGATGAAGGCAGTACATATTAAGACTACATGGTAGAATATTGCGTTATGGATGTGAACCATTTTGGACATGGAATAAAATATACAAATCACATTTTTCTCCCAGTCTCTCATTGTTAATGGATTTAAACCAGTTGAATATTATAGTTCAGGAGGGTCCACTGATGCAGCAGATTTCCTTATAATTATGACCATAAAAGCCTCATTAGAGTCCAGTTTTATGGTAGCGATAGACTCTCTCTCCGGATGAATATGGAGAATCAATGAGGTGAAAAGAAGACAGCAGAGCGGATCCCCTAGCCTTAGCCTCCCCTAGCCTCCCCTAGACTCCACTAGCCTCCCCTAGACTCCACTAGCCTCCCCTAGACTCCACTAGCCTCCCCCAGACTCCACTAGCCTCCCCTAGACTCCACTAGCCTCCCCTAGACCACTAGCCTCCCCTAGACTCCACTATCCTCCCTTAGCCTTCCCTAGCCTCCCCTAGCCTCCCCTAGCCTACCCTAGACTCCACTAGCCTCCCTTAGTCTTCCATAGCCTCCCTTAGCCTCCCTTAGCCTTCCCTAGCCTTCCCTAGCCTCCCCTAGCCTTCCCTAGCCTCTTCTAAACTCCCTTAGCCTCCCTCAGCATCCCCTAGCCTCACTTAGCTTTCCCTAGCCTCCCTTAGCCTCCCCTAGCCTCCACCATCCTCCCGTAGCCTCCCCTAGTCTCTTCTAGCCTACCCTAGCCTCCCTTAGCCTTCCCTATACTTCCCTAGCCTCCCGTAGCAATCCCTTAGCCTTCCCTACACTTCCCTAGCCTCACGTCGCCTCCCTTAGCCTCCCCTAGCCTCCTTTAGCCTAACTTAGCCTCTCCTAGCCTCCATTAGTCTCCCATAGCCTCTCCTAGCCTCTCCTAGCCTACCCTAGCCTCCCCTAGCCTCCTAGTTAAAAAAGCACAAATGTAGGCCAGGGACCATTTGAGATAATATGCACATATACCCAGTCATTGTGTCCATTTGTGCATTTTATAATATCTACGCTGACATGATGTGTTTAGGTATACATTCATTCTAATATGAGATTGGCTGTTGCTAGTAACAAATGCCCATTCGAGGAAAATAGGAAGAAAATAAGGTCCTCCTTTCAATACAGATATAAGTGAAAAAGCAACCTGGAACTGTAAGGTTTATTAAAACACCCACTACTGGGTTATATTCCTTTATTTCTTATTTAAAGAATGCATGACAGTGATGTCAGGTTCAGGCCAATCATGAGCTGTAATAAGTGTATTACAATGTTATAAAAAAAGAATTGGTCCACAAGAGAACAAATAACCAACATGATCTATGTCTTTAAATCTACAGTAAACAGATGTGTTATACAATAATAAAACAATTAAACAGTGAACTATAAAAGTGCTTATTTTTCAATACAATTAGCGTTGCAAAATGTCACTCAAGAGCCAAATAAACAACCAAAAGCAGTGCAAACAGTTTGTGGACTTATCAAACACGTTGGCATAGGCCTACAAATCCACTACATGACCAAAAGTATGTGGACACCTGCTCCTCAAACATCTCATTACAAAATCATGGGCATTAATATGGAGTTGGTCCCCCCTTTGCTGCTATAACAGCCTCCACTCTTCTGGGAAGGCTTTCCACTATATGTTGGAACATTGCTGCAGGGACTTGCTTTCATTCAGCCACAAGAGCATTAGTGAGGTCGGGCACTGATGTTGGGCGATTAGGCCTGGCTCACAGTCGGCATTCATCCCACAGGTGTTTGATGGGGTTGAGGTCAGGGCTATGTGCAGTGCAGTCAAGTTCTTCCACACCGACAAACCATTTCTGTATGGACCTCGCTTTGTGCACGGGGGAATTGTCATGCTGAAACAGGAAAGGGCCTTCCCCGTACTGTTGCCTCAAAGTTGGAAGCACAGAATCGTCTAGAATGTAATTGTATGGTGTAGAGTTAAGATTTCCCTTCACTGGAACTAAGGGGCCTAGCCCGAACCATGAAAAACAACCCCAGACCATTATTCCTCCTCCACCAAACTTTATAGTTGGCACTATGCATTCAGGCAGGCAGCGTTCTTCTAGCATCTGGCAAACCCAGATTTGTCCGTCAGACTGCCAGGTGGTAAAGTGTCCAATGGCGGCAGGCTTTACACCATCGGCCATTGAAACCCATTACATGACGCTCCCGACGAACAGTTACTGTGCTGACGTTGCTTCCAGAGGCAGTTTGGAACTCGGTAGTGAGTGTTGCAACCGAGAACAGATGATTTTTACGCGGTACGTGCCTCAGCACTCAGCGGTCCCGTTCTGTGAGCTTGTGTGGCCTACCACTTCAAAAAATGTAAAGACCTGACTTGTTGGAAAGGTGGCATCCTATGACGATGCCACGTTGAAAGTCACTGAGATCTTCGGTAAGTCCATTCTACAGCCAGTGTTTGTCTATGGAGATTGCACGGCGGTGTGCTCGATTTTATACACCTGTCAGCAATAGGTGTGGCTGAAATAACCGAATCTACTGATTTGAAGGGGTGTCCACATACTTTTGTATATATAGTGTACATTGCAATCATCTTCTCAACATTTTCAAAAAATGACATAATCAAATGAATACAACAGAAGTCCTGTCTGGTTTTTAGTAGCTGGGTTCTTTCTGTATGTCATGGCCCCAAATGGAGCTCTGCAAGCCGAGTTTACATAGATTCAAGTTCATTGGGTTTATAATTAGGCTTATTTCCATGCAGAGGGGAGAATTGACATCATCATGACTAAAGGGGAAAAACATGATTTCCCTAACATCCAGTGAATGGATCAAACATTTGTTTGTGATAAACACAAAAATAGTGGTACTATAATTGAATCGCTGAAACTTTTTTTGTAATTTCTGTTATTTCCGACTTTGTAAAAGCAGGTCTTGTGCTTTGTTTAGTTTTTTACATTTACAAATCCTTCACCTCTCTTGCAGTTGTTGTTTGTTGATGAGATGAATGGAATGGAATAGTTCACCAAAAACAATGAATTCTTAAAAGTCTTCCATTACAACAGGGAAAGTATGACTGATGTGTTTCTAATACCTTTTTCTTTTCTTGGCTTTGGCTTTTGAACCACTGAAGGAACACTGGTTTCTGTTACATGAACCTCCATATTTTGATGGACAGGCAGAGCACGGTTTGCCACTCTTATAGGGAGCCTCTCCAACCCAGTTCCCTCTGGAAGAGCAACAAAACATAGTTAACTGCTGATCTTGTTTGCTTGTTTGTTTCCTGTCATTATGAAGGATATTACATTAAATATAAGCTCATACAAAAAAAAGGAATGTATTAATCTATACTGGGTATGTACTGTAAATGTATATTTTTCTGGTGTTCACTATAACAAGATGGCTTGCTCTTGCCATGAACATAGAAGTGTGTACTTACTTGATAGAGTAGTTGCAAACCAGGAACACTGCTGTCCTCCAAGAGCTCCCGTACACGTTCATGTTTGAGCATTTGTTGATGGCACATCCCATCCTATTGGTATTGGCCCAGACCATCTGAAATTTGTTGATGTAATGTGTTGTTCTCATGGTCAACATGATCAATCACAGACAGTTCTCACACACAGTCACCCAATTCCTTACTAATACAAATATGAACTATACCAGAAAAGCACTTATCTTCTGTAAATAGAAGACCATGTATAGTATATATCACAATATAGATGTAGGATCTTAATTTGATCACTCTTTTGTTTCGCTTATTTGAGTTTTAAAAAGGCTTCTAAAGTTTGTAATTTCCACTTTGAAAAGTCAGACTTATATCAACCCCTACAAAAATGTCCATTAATTATAATCCACGTAATAATTCACATTTCCTGTAGCTGCAGGATTATTTTCCTGCTGTAGCAAACTGGCTCAAATTAAGGTCCTACATCTTTACATTCACATTTGCTGCAATATCTAAGCCACACACCTGTGTGTAGTGGGAACAAACTGGTCCACTGCATGTGTTGGGATAGGAGAAGGAGTTCTTCTCATCCTGCCAGGACCTCACCAGCTCAATGATTGACCGGTATCTAGGAGAAGGGAGAGACCTTTCAGCATTTTCACACCAGATCTCCAGCATTCACATAAGCAACAGCTATAAAAAAAAAAAAACCTTTGTAAATATGGAAAGAATAGGGGCAGTTCAACCGTACCTGCCAGAGTTGATGGACAGGTTTTGGCCCATATATCTCATAGTCTGTGAGGGTCCATGATCCCATATGCAGCGGGAAGCCCAGGAATCTGCTGATTTAGCCAGTTGCTCATCCCACACCTAAAGCATGGAGAGAGAGAGAGCAGCTGTTCAACACTTCTCAAAAAAAAGAAAAGAAAAGCACATTTACCCTGCCCCTGTCCCTGGCATGAGGAAGGCTTTACAGATATTGACTGGTTCTATCTTTGTAGTGACTCTTTGTCACATTATGTTGACTGTCACATCATGTTTGATTGAGTGTTAGTAAGCCCAGCCATAGAATGTGACAGAGGAGCAGTCCCTTATTTTACTCCCCTGGTTCAGTAGATGCAGGGGCCTCACCATGATCTCCATATTGGCAGCTTGAGGGAAGACCTGGGAACGCACACGGTTGTGGTAACCCAACAAGGAATTCATTTCTGTGGAGGAGATGGCTCGCCTCCTTCGGCTACTAGGCACACTGATGCTGGTCATATTCAGATTACTCCAGTCAGAGTCAGGTTCTGCCACAAAGCCAGGTTTGGCTAGGTGGAGAAGGTCGGTCTGGTTGGATTTGGATAGGGTCCGCACAGCAGCAGCTCCAGTGTAAGGCATTGACCACAAGATGGCGGCGAAGAGGAGCTGAGCCCAAGCAGGACCCATCTCGACCCTCTTCTCTAGTCTCTGGGTAGGGCTCCGGCAGCACAGTGTTCTAGTAGGCTTCTGTGGAGAGCAGAGGCATTGAGGGCAAGAATGTTGAATATGTACATTTAAATATGTTTTAAAAAAGAGTCAAAGGGCAAGAATGGTTGGGGGAAAGCTTGTCTACATCAACCCCTCGGCTAACTGCCTCGCAATTTTTCGAATTCCTGTGCAAAGTGTTAGCTGGACTCTATCAACATATTTATCAATTAAGAATTATTATAAGATGGGTGGTTCGAGCACTGAAAGCTGATTGGCTGACAGCCGTGGTATATCAGACCGTATACCACGGGTAAAACAAAACATTCCGTTTTACTGCTCTAATTATGTTGGTAGCCAGTTTATAATAGCAATAAGGCACCTCTGGGGTTTGTGATATATGGCCAATATACCACGGCTAAGGGCTGTGTCCAGGCACTCCGTGTAGCTTCGTGCTGTTGAACAGCCCTAAGCCATGGTATATTGTCCATATACCACACCTCCTCGGGCCTTGTTCCTTAAATAAACAACTTTAAATGTATTAATGATTAGAAGTCAGAATCAAGTTTACACAGGAGACAAAGATAATAAAACAATTCAATTCCTAATGTAAAGTCTGTGATTGGGCAAACAATATAGATACCAATAGGTAGACTCTAATATAGAGACAATATAACCACATTTTAACCATATTGAATTAATACATAAATTGCACAAAAAGAATGTAAACTTTTTAACATACATTATAAGTATTCCTCAAACTGTACTTATAGACAACGATTTGCAATCAATAGAATATTTATAGAATTTGACTAAAACAAATGTGTCTGTTGAACAAGTAGCCATTCATTCATTCTCACACATCTAATAACATCAATAAATAATATTAACTTTCTTATTGCTTAATTGACCTCATGTATTAAATAAATATGAGAGAGTAAGAAAGCAGCTGTAACAGCCCCAGACCCAGACAGTACATACCTTCATCAGTGATTCCAGACCAGTAGAGCAGAGCAGAGCAGCCAGCTAGGAGAAGAGACGTTCAGCAGATCCACACTTAAACACTAGGCTTTGCAAACAAGACCATTTGACATCTGTGGCAGGGAAATTTAACTGGGCCAACTCTCTCACAGGATATCTGACGCACACACAAGCCCCCCTGTCTTCACCCTCTTCTTATTCTCCCTCTTCTTCTCTCTTCTTCCTCTTCTTCTTCTTCTTCTTCTTCTTCTTCTTCTTCTTCTTCTTCTTCTTCTTCTTCTTCTTCTTCTTATTCTACCTCTTCTTCTTCTTCTTCTTCTTCTTCTTCTTCTTCTTCTTTTTCTTTTTCTTCTCCCTCTTCTTCTTCTTCTTCTTCTTCTTACAAACACAAGATTTTCCAGTAATCATTTAGTTATATACAGTGGGGAGAACAAGTATTTGATACACTGCCGATTTTGCAGGTTTTCCTATTTACAAAGCATGTAGAAGTCTGTAATTTTTATCATAGGTACTCTTCAACTGTGAGTGACGGAATCTAAAACAAAAATACAGAAAATCACGTTGTATGATTTTTAAGTCATTCATTTGCATTTTATTGCATGACATAAGTATTTGATACATCAGAAAAGCAGAACTTAATATTTGGTACAGAAACCTTTGTTTGCAATTACAGAGATCATACGTTTCCTGTAGTTCTTGACCAGGTTTGCACACACTGCAGCAGGGATTTTGGCCCACTCCTCCATCCAGATCTTCTCCAGATCCTTCAGGTTTCGGGGCTGTCGCTGGGCAATACAGACTTTCAGCTCCCTCCAAAGATTTTCTATTGGGTTCAGGTCTGGAGACTGGCTAGGCCACTCCAGGACCTTGAGATGCTTCTTACGGAGCCACTCCTTAGTTGTCCTGGCTGTTTGTTTCGGGTCGTTGTCATGCTGGAAGACCCAGCCACGACCCATCTTCAATGCTCTTACTGAGGGAAGGAGGTTGTTGGCCAAGATCTCGCGATACATGGCCCCATCCATCCTCCCCTCAATACGGTGCAGTCGTCCTGTCCCCTTTGCAGAAAAGCATCCCCAAAGAATGATGTTTCCACCTCCATGCTTCACGGTTGGGATGGTGTTCTTGGGGTTGTACTCATCCTTCTTCTACCTCCAAACACGGCGAGTGGAGTTTAGACCAAAAAGCTAACAGGTCTGTGAGAGCCAGAATTCTTACTGGTTGGTAGGTGATCAAATACTTATGTCATGCAATAAAATGCAAATTAATTATTTAAAAATCATACAATGTGATTTTCTGGATTTTTGTTTTAGATTCCGTCTCTCACAGTTGAAGTGTACCTATGATAAAAATTACAGACCTCTACATGCTTTGTAAGTAGGAAAACCTGCAAAACCGGCAGTGTATCAAATACTTGTTCTCCCCACTGTACATGGATATATCAAGTAATATTAGCAATACATCAGAAGATGTCAATGTTTAACAATTTTATAGAAACAGAAGAAAGCTCATGAAATACAGTGTATATATATCTTCTTGTATTTTCTTTTTTAGATGTATTGCTAATATTACTTGATATATCCAAGTTACATTTTACATGCTCCTGTGATTTATGTTAGTATGTAGATTATAAAATGTCCCTGCCAGCCACAGTCTTTGCTGTTTCATTAAACATTTCCTCCTTTTTTCAAAAGATTGGTAGGGTGTCCATGCAGCCATGGTCAAATAGTACCCCTAATAATTCAGATTGGTTTCTATTAAAATGTGGTTCATCATTCCATATAGATTAACTACACAATTAGATGTTTCCATCAAAAGAAGGAACAGATTTTTCAGGGGAGAAAACAGTTGGGGTTTGAGACATGTTTATTTGACCTATATTTTATTTGAGCGCTTAAGTCTGCCTAAAGAGCTGTTTGTAATCGTAGAACACATGCTTTGGCTGGTGCTCCACCTCCCCAGCCATCCTCAGGTTGTTTCAATAAAACAGAATAAAATGTTTAACTAAACAATCAGAATGCCTTTGTGAATGAAAAGAGAGAAGAATGCATATTAAGCATTAACGGTCCTATTTTGAAAGTCCCTGACACTGTGGCATCAGCATTGGTCCCCAGCTGTCCCCGTTGTTTCTAGGAAGGAAGGTTCCTAGAACATCGTCCATTCGTGATATTACTGTACCTCTAGACTGCCATGGCAATGCCAAGGTACACTACAAGGCAGCAACTGGCAAAACTCTAGCAGCAGCGTGAGGTCAAAAAGATCGCCAAGACACTGGCATCGTCAGTGTGGAGCACATAAACTATGTATGGCAAGGTAACTATCCAGTGGGAGCACCGTGATTAAATCAGTGGTTAAGAACTAAATCAAAAGGTTTTGATACCGTATATAGTAACACATACAGTTGGCATGTTTCTAGAAGACTTTGTGTACTACAGTATGCATGAGGCACTATACTGTACTTTAGTTTCAATAACATGGATAAAAAAAAAAACATCATAGTCTAACCATTGACCACCCAAACCTCTGAATGTATGGTGGAATGAACAATGAATGTGTCACAGTCAGGAAATACCCTTGATAAATACCATGGAATCCTGTGGAAACGTCTTTACTTTGGTGAGGCTCCATCCATTCTCTACCCCAGGGTTTCCCAAACCTGGTCCTTGCATTACACAGCTGTTTCAAATCACCAACTCATCATCAAGCTTTGATTATTTGAATCAGATGTGTAGTGCTAGGGCATAGAAACTAAACGTGCACCCAGAGTGGGCCCCAGGACCGAGTTTGGGAAACCCTGCTCTACCCCCATGCCATGTCCCAGGAGAAACATGGTCTGTGTACAGAACGACCAGCACTCTTTAACTTAGGCATTCCAATGAGTCTTTCTCTCACATTGAGTGGATAGGGAAGGCTCAGGATCTCAGTCCTTATTTGTTTAGTCCAGTTATAGTGGAGGGTTTAATGGATTTCAGTCAAATTGGCCTAAATGCAAAGTGGAATAAGTTTATATTTTTCATGCAAATTAAAACCCATAATTTTGTCAGTCAAATATAATATACTTCCTGAAAAGCATCCTGTTTTGAATAAATCATTTAGGTACAACTGTCCTGATGCCTGCTGTAGGTACTAACTAGGCCTATGCTAGTCAACTGTGTAGTGACATTATCGACATTCCCTCAACTTTGTCTTCATTGGCTAATCTTAATCATGTTGGTATGAGAGGAATGTGACACACTCATGGAACAAGGAGTAGCCAGACCATACAATGGAGAAATGTATAGGAAATAAAAAATAAACCCCATACAGAGTATTTATGGTATATGGACATAGACTTTCCCATTTTAATGACCTGAAAAAAAGAATGGGCCGGACAGTGTGAGAGAGTAATGAGTGTATATGGGACCTCAAAGAAAGAAGATTGTTGGAATCATAAGAACAGGTGTACAGTACAGGAACAGAGGAACACAGCCTGCGTATGCATGTAATCCCCATTTCCTTTCTATTCCACACAGCCATGGTGTTTAGAAACCAAATGATCTTAAAACTTTTGTGTAATATCTGTTTCGTCTTTACCTCAGGTCTGCACCAGATGTTTGGAACCTGTAAGGGGTATCTTTCTGGTGAAATTTCAGATACTTGAGGTTTCTACCTTACCCAGGGCTATTCAATTCCGGTCCTGGAGGGCCAAAAAACATATTTTTTCCCTACCTGGTAGTTGATTGCACTCACCCGGTGTCCTACATTCTTAGAAAAAAGGTGCTGTCTAGAACCTAAAAGGGTTCTTCGGCTGTCCCGATAGGAGAACCCTTTGAAGAAGCCTTTTTGGTTCCATGTAACCCAAAAGAGTTCTACCTGGAATCAAAAAGGGTTCTCCTATGGGGACAGCCGAAAAAAAAGGAATAGGTTCCAGAGAGTTCTGGAACTCTAAATGTAGGCAACTGAGTGGAAGCATTTTGCCCTTTTGAGTTACATTTTACATGCTCCTGTGATTTATGTTAGTATGTAGGTTATAAGACTTCCCTGCCAGCCACGGCCTTTGTTGCTTCATTAAACATTTCCTCCTTTTTTCAAAAGATTGTCAGGATGTCCATGCAGCCATGGTCAAATGCATACAAAACAAACAATCTTGAAGCAAAGCCAATTTCATATGCCTTTAAAACCTGATCACTCAGTTATATGCCCAAATTTCAAAGCCTTCAGAAATACCTCAACACAGTCTAGTAGTGTTGTCAGACTTTGGGATTGAGTGTCTAAAATGCACAGCGAGCTCCTTCAAAGAGTCTGTGTAAGCTCAAGGTACAGGAGGTCACCAGAAAGCTATAGACCCTTGTCTGTGTCAAGGTTTACCCTCAACGTCTTGTTGGTGGTCTTCAATCTTGACTAATTTGCAGTGGTAGTACCACAAAAGACATGGACATCCACTCTCCATTTGTACTTTATTTAAACAGTTGTTTGAATTACTTGTTATGAAATAAAAAATGAGAAATACTTTATTTCACTTAACATGTTTGTAGACTTTAATATATTGGATATATGTGCCAACTAATAAGAATATATAATAGACACTAACCTATTGGTCTCTCAGTGCTGTGTCATAAAGATACAGTTGCTGCTGCCACCATTTTTAAACAATTGTCTTTTTCCAGTGACACTGGACTGAATCAAGCTGTTATCTTTAGAGTTACACCAATGGAATGTTTTGGTGTTGGTCATGGTGGAATGAAGGATGACCATGAGACGCAGAGTGCCAGGTCTACGATTGACAACAGAGCCTTGTCAGGGCTAGCATTTAAATATAGCATCAAGCACACCCATGTCAGTTCTGCCACATAGTTACCAGTTCTGTCAACACACTTCAAAGGAGAGGAAAAATATTGTGGAAATATAAAATGGATCCATCAAACCTGCACAGTAGTAGCCTACAAGGACATGGACTGTAATGCAATATTTAGATGAATGATGTAACATTGTGGGATGGAACTGGACATGTTGGGTGATGGTGTTATTGGTGTATCGTAGGGAACAAGCTTGTGAAAAAGTAATTTCCCCTCCTCCTCAGACAAACTCAAGTGTCAGTACATATGAGCCGTCAGCAGTTATATTTCTTTGTTCTCTCCCAGTCCCAGGCCTCTTGGATATTGAATAACTAAATCTGTAGACATGAATGTCAAGAGGTGCACGGCTGTGTGGTTTTCCCTCCCCTCCCAGTCAAGGAAATGGTGGAGTAACGCCTAGCTATCTCTGTGTTCAGCACGTCATTTAGGAAGAGGTCTGCTCTCTATGCTCCTGCTGCTGCCATGTAATGAGCTGTTGGTTTTTTTTCATGTCAGAAAACTTTGTCCAAACTTTGTTTTGGCAGCCAGAAAACAAATTTACCCAGTGATGTAGCAGCGAGCCCTTCCCGGACCGACCGGTGAAACATAGCGAGACGGTGGGAGACAGTGAAAATTGGGTCATCGTTCCTGGCGGAATTTACAGGAACTGAAATTGAACATTCTGCTTTCTAACATAAACCTTCAGCCGGGAATTTAGACACAATTAACGGTTTTACAGGTGTTATGAAGGTCCAAAAATGACAATGCTATTTAATTGAATCCTTCACACATAACTAGGCCTACCTCTTGAACGTTTATTGTGTATGTTTTACGTACATCAGTGACCTTTAGAAAGACAAGGCACCGTTATTCCCAGCACCGCAAGTAGGAAAAACAGTGTGGTTGTGTGTGTGGTTCAAGACTGACCTCAAGAAGGAAAATGGCTGTTATAAACAATGTAGAGAGGAAACTTTGTTGAAAGCCACATTAGAAATAGACTTGAAATAATCAGTGTACAATTGTGCTATATAATGTGTAGCAGACCTGAGTCAAATACATTATGTCAAATACTTCAAATAATTAAACTGTGCTTTATTTAATTGGCCTGGTACAATGGAACCAACAGAATAGTCCCAAAAGTGTAAACTGTGTGAAATTCAGCACAACATTCACTCAAGTCTTCCTTTCTATGTAAATTTAAATAAAATAAATAAATGTATTATTTGATATATACTGTACACGATCACAAACTACACGATCCCTTAAGCTAAAACAACTATGCCATGTACTGTACACGATCAAACTACACGATCCCTAAAGCTAAAACAACTATGCCATGTACTGTACACGATCACAAACTACACGATCCCTTAAGCTAAAACAACTAGGTACAACTATGTACAACTCTTTTGGAATGTTATGTCCCTAAGTATTCAAACACCAAATAAATAATGCCAGGCTGTAAGACTGGTATAGACCTGGGTCAAAATTATTTGTAAATCTTTCAAATACTTTGAGAGTTTACTTTAGCCTGCCTGGGGTGCCAGGTGGGCTGGGTTTGCACTTTTGGGAGTTCTACATTTCTTACATTGCAACAGGAAAGCTTAATCATGCACAGCTAAAGTATTTGAAATGATTTCAAATACTATTTGAAACCAGGTCTGGACTGGTGATTTATCGTTTGGAACTCTGCTGAAGCATTGCTAACTGTCCAATAAATCTGACCAAACCTTTCTTCGGGAAAGCTTGGAGTAGGTCAGACTGAAGCCTGGGAGGATGATATGCAGACCAGACAATTAGGCCAGAGACAATCCCACCCCCTGGCCCTGTAATATGACATCATCTGTCTGGGTCTAGAAGGAGCTGACTGTGGCCTTGCATACAAAAGCACACTGTGACCTCGTAGTGTCTAGGTAGTGCCAAAAGCACGGCACAGAAAATCCCTACGCACTAAATGGACCCCATATTTACCTTCAGGGAGCATAAAATAAACCTTACAAAAACTGTATCTGAGGTCCCTTAGCCACAGCATTCAATTGTCAGCCAGCTAGCTCCTCTTCGCCCTGGCTACACTGTGGGGGAATGCATGTAGAGCTGGCACCCTATAAGGCAAGGTCAGGGGAGTTTGTTTAAAAAAATGTACAGTCTAAGTTTTGTACTCTGGGTAAGTACAGACCCTCTTGATCATTGGGCCAAAATGTCTGCAGGACAGCATCCAATCTCCTGCACAAGTATTTGTTCAACATTTTGAAACTCCAGAGAAACTTGGAAAGGGTCTCCCTCCCCACTCTCGCCAACTGACTTTTAAATTAGTTTGCAATGGTTTTTTGCTCTCAATCTGAACAATTACTGGATTTGTTGAGGCATTCAATACTGTATGTACAGTATGTGATCGAATTCATCATATAAGGCATTTTGCAATGCATCATAATCACACATTTTTCTTGTCCTTGCTTGAAAACAGGTAAACAAAGATTCTGTAAAATACGCCTGCTCTTGCTTGGCAAACAGATGGATCCAACCAAACTAGTGTAATGTCTGGCTGCTCACCAATCCAGAAAATGTTACATTGACAATTGATCAGAAATGACTGAGCCAGATATCAGAACCACCTTTATCATTCTGCTAAGGACACAGGGGTCGCCTGGAAAATGTAGACTACAATGGCCTCTGAATGACACTGTTATAAAGAGATGTCAAACATAAAAACTGGGTTGTCTGCTGTGATGTGCAACACATTGAAAAATGTTCTATAACTCGTCTTGTACAAACACATGGTAAAGATTTGACTCAAGATTACAATTGGACGTCCAAATGTAACTAGCATATTCACTCCAAACTGTGCTTGCCTCTGCCAGACGTTATTGAAATCTGTAACCATTTCATTTCAAACACCAGTATTTCACCTCAACCCAGACTGTATAGTTAGGCATGGATTTTTTAAGACAGATGGGGAAATGTGATTTCCAAGAGCTTATTCGCCAAGTCAAAGTGCATCAAGTGCATCAAGCTACACTGAAGGATAGCCCACTTCTGAACCCTAGAGTTCAATATCCCTTATGCATAGACAGCCACCTAGGGGCCATGTGATGCATGGTCCCATAATGTTGGGACACTGATATAACAATAGACTATATAACCAAATAACTGAAAACTACTTATTATTCTATAACAATAAATTAAGCAGATTTATTACATTTAAAAGAAAGTCTGGAACCGAGGAAGAAACCTAGAGAAGAACCAGGCTCTGAGGGGTGGTCAGTCCTCTTTTGTCTATTCCGGGTGGAGATTGTGAGAGTACATGGCCATTAAGGCCAGATCCTTCTTCAAGATGTTCAAACGTTCATAGATTAGCAGTAGGTTCAAATAATAATCACAGTGGTTATAGAGGGTGCAACAGGTCAGCACCTCAGGAGTAAACGTCACTTGGCTTTTCATAGCCGAGCATTCAGAGGGCGAGACAGCAGGTGCAGTAATGAGAGAGAGAGAGATAGAGTCGAAACAGCAGGTCCAGGACAAGGTAGCAAGACCAGTGAACAGGTCTGGGTTCCATAGCCGCAGGCGGAACAGTTGAAACTGGATCAGCAGCACAACCAGGTGGATTGGGGACGGGGACAGCCAGGAGTCGTCAAGCCAGGTAGTCCTGAGGCATAGTCCTAGGGCTCAGGTCTTCCGGGAGGGGAGAGGGAGAGGGAGAAATTGGAAAATTAGAGGGAGCATACCTAAGATCATACAGGACACCAGATAAGACATTGATGTATTAATGTTAATTGTTTTCTGCCCAGGGACTACAGATGAAAATTAGCTATCTAGCTAAATCTGGTGCAATGGCATGTTGTAGATGGTCCCTGACAAATAAACGTAATAAGAAAATAATTATGACAGACTGAACCTAGAACCCAGGCACATAGACTATTGAAGCATAGATACTGGAGACTGGGGGGATTATGCAATAATAATGTAAACACCTTACTCTGTTTATCTTAATCGGTGCAATATCCAAATTTAAGTCAGCATACGACAATTAAAACACCTGGTTTTCTGAGAGAACTTCGGAATTATTAGGACACGTGAACACCTTAATCGGCGTATGTGCCAGCACCAGCCGAGCGAGCCTCCATCTTTAGCGCGAGTGAAGGGTGTTCAGAACAACTGAATGTGTCGGTCTTTTAGAAATAGTTTTCACTTAAAGTGCATATGTCCGAACTCAGATGTGCTTCCCAAAAACCCAAATCCTCCGCCAGAGCGTCCAGTGTGCGCTCTGAATGCTCCGATAGCGAAACGCTTTGATGTTGCATCCCCGGTTAATGGAAGCGGGTTCTTTTTAGTTATTGTAAAGAAACTCGACAGTATAAAGCATTAACATCGCGAAGACTGTTTATTTCAAACATGATAGCGGATACAAGCTGAGTCCATCTGCACCCGCTCACAGTTAGCCCCCTTGAATACCCTGTGTTACCCCTTTCCTGCCTCGCCTCCAGACCGTAGTCGGGACGGCTCCGCTGTTATTGTCGAGTTAGTCTGGAATTCCACTTTAGTAGTTAACATTTATTAAACCTGTACATCATTTGAGGTAGTCTGAATGACAAAAATAAAATAGTGGTCTAACTGAGCAAAAAGAGCGTGGCTCAAAGTTCGGCTACATCCCAATCGCACATAATTGCATCAAAACCGATAGTTAACTTACTACGTTACCCATATTGCACTTCAGTGTTTTAAAGCTATACCCCTACTTTACCAACACCTGGCCAACAACCAATGAGGGCTTGTCAATAAAGCCATTCACATCCAATCGGATACATATCTCCAATATCACAAACTGAACACGTACACACCGTTTTAACCAGGTGTGAATAATAACGTGCTGCTTATCTCTCAAACACTACAGCTTTGAATTTAAGAACGGACAATCAGATCTCTCTGAATTTACGAACGCCCAGAGGGCACTCTGGCACTCCAGATTGAATTTACGAACGCACCCGAAGTCTTTAGTGATCTGTCAGAACCCGAGTATCTATTTGGACTGCAACTTTCTACAAGATGAAATGTATCTAAATTACATTTACATTTGAGTCATGTAGCATCTGAGCTACACGGCACTACATCTAAATGGGTTGGTACCTCTTTTGGCGGCATGAAAATCTGAGCACTTGCATATCTCTTAAGGTTTGTGATGGGCTAATTGTGCCCTTTTTTCAGTGATGTGATTGTGAAGAGGATGAAGACGAGGATCCTGAGGCGCAGCCTTGCTCCTCTATCATGGCAGCTAATGGAACTGGGTAAGGGGTAATTCTCATTGGATTGCTGATAGGCAAACGTTATATTTTTATGTGAAATAAAGAGGAAGTCCAGGATACGGAGCCCCCGGCTCCTCTACGATGTTAGCGAACTGCAAATGCTCCCCTCATGCACGTCACACTCAGACCTCACCTCCACACAGATCGGGCTTGTTGTCCCGGAACCCAAGGACAATGTGCGTAAATGGCCAGCCCTCTTCCTCCTCCTCTCAGGCCAGGTCTTGCTCACCACAGAAGAGCAAAAGTCTTTCCGGTTTCCCCGCCATACCAGCTGATTAGGCACACAGCACAAGACCACAGGTGGATGTAGTCGTTTGGGACCATAACTATGACGGGAGCGAATCAGACCATGGATGTTTTGATGACTATTCAGATTATTGTGTGTACTCCGTTTGATGATGAGGAGTCCGATGATGAGGAGTCCGATGAACTGGACTCGATTATTGCGTAATACCTTTTCAGTTTTTTGAGGAAACAACATGAGCCTTGTCCCAGATCTGTTTGCGCAGTATAGCCAACTCATATGGTTGTTGCCATGCCATGTTTGGTATGACTATAGGAGTTGGCAAAACAACAAAACAGATCTGGGACCCAGCTAATGTAACTTTGTTGTGTATTTTTGCACTGGGGATTGCCTGCATGCAATTCATTTTAGTGTTGGTTGTATGTGGAGAACAGGAACGATTCTGAATATCTTCTCTTTATTTGTAAAATAAATGATATCCCTCTTGTGCAGGTTGATACTAAAACTGAATTCTAATCCTTCTATTTATGATACTTATTTGCTACACAGGCTAGAATTGTGTGGGAAAAGGAAAAGAATCCTCTGTGAGTCTCCCCATAGCTCCAGCAAATGCAAGACTCCTCCGCTTACAGTGCAGTTGCCACATGTATGGAAGACAGAAAGACACATTGATGTGGTTCCCAAACAATTGGGGTTCTTTCCAGCTGGACCCTACCCACTGGGCACAGACGTCAGTTCAACATCTAGTTTTTATTTACATTTGGTTGAGTTGTCAACTAACGTGAATTCAACGTCAAATCAAAAAACAATATTGCCATGTCATTTGGTTTAGGTTAAAAGTTGGATGAAAAAACTTTTTCCACGTTGATTCAAAGTCATCGCATAGATATTTTGGGTTGAAATTACGTGGAAACAACGTTGATTCAACCCGTTTTTGCCCAGTGGGTTGCTTCACTTATAGTCCACTGGACTTATTCAAGCTGTTCTTCAGTGAACAGACCATGAGGATCTTGTGTGACAACATCAACATGGTGAGAAAATACACCTGGACGAGCATCACTGTTCCAGAGTTCAGTGGTGTAAAGTACGTAAGTAGTTTTTTTTTGGTATCTGTAATTTACTTTACTATTTATTTTTTTGACAACTTTTAATTCACAAAAAATACATACTGGAAATATTGTACTTTTTATTCCATACATTTTCCCTGACACGCAAAAGTACTTTTGAATGCTAAGCAGGAAAGAAAATAGTCCAGTTCACACACTTATCAAGAGAACACATGGTACTCTTTACTAACTATGATCTGGTGGATTCACTAAACACATACTTTGTTTGTAAATGATGCTTGAGTGTTGCAGTGCACCCCTGACTATCTGTACGTTTAAAAAACAAGAAAAGTGTGCCGTCTGGTTTGCTTAATATAAGGAATTTGAAATTATTTATAGTTTTACTTTTGATACTTAAGTATATTTAAAACCAAATACTTTAAGACTTTTACTCAAGTAGTATTTCACTGGATGACTTTGTCTATTAACGTATCTTTACTCAAGTATAACAATTGGGTACTTTTTCCACCACTGGAAAGGGGACAGCATTTTCTCCCTGTCCTATCCACGGACAGTTATGTAGATTCCAAATGTTGCTAGTGAACATTCACATGACCAACCCTGAGAAAGACTGTCAACAATGCAGAAAGGCAAACACCTGAGTATGACAGACATCGATGAGCGAATGGTGGCATCCGGGGCTAAATCTCAAAAGCCTCAGTGCGTGAAGGCAAAGCCGGTCAAGTGGGGCTTCAAGCTCTTTGTTTTGGCTGACTGCATCAATGGCTACTCCATTGACTTCAGTGTGTACACTGGAAAGTCAAACTTCTCCTCTGGCAACGGATACGCCTACGACACTGTCATGAGTGTCATTCAGCCATCCTACTTGGGCACTGGTTACCATCTCTACTGTGGCAATTTCTACACAAGTCCAAAACTGTTACTGGATTTATTATTGGTGCTTGAAGACCCTGCTCACGACGAGACAAATGCCCTGACCATGAAATCCCAGAGTGGATCCATAAGGTGGGGGAGGGAAGGGAACCTGCTGTATGTGAAGTGGAATGAAGCCAGCATGGTGTTGATGTGCAGTTGCCAAAATTTAAGTAAAAGAACGTTAACAACATGTTTTCATTAAAAATATTATTTTAATGCCTACATTTGTTTTATTTCGTCCTTCAATGATCACAAGAGACAAGAACTTCAATAAATAACAATTTAATAAATAGTGTATAAATAGGCAAAAACCAGCTGATTATCAAGTCAATAATACAACGTTAACAATGTTAGTTATGGAGGACAGCTCGGCTAACGACTTGGCTTCTCCTTTACTAGCTAGCTAGCCAACTACACACAATCACATCAAGCAGCTGAAATGACAGCAAACTGTGCCTTTTTGTTTGTTTTACCTGCGTTTCTATACTGAACAAAAATATAAATGCAACATGCAACAATTTCAAAGATTTTACTGAGTTACAGTTCATAGAAGGAAATCAGTCAATTTAAATAAATTCATTAGGCCATAATCTATGTACTTCACATGACTGGGCAGGGGCGCATCCACTTGGGAGCCAGATCCACCCACTGAGGATCCAGGCCCAACCAATCAGAATGAGTTTTATTACAGAGCAATACTCCTCAGGTTCATCAGCTGTTCGGGTGACGCAGGTGAAGAAGCCGGATGTGGAGGAACTGGGTTGGCGTGGTTACACGTGGTCTGCGGTTGTGAGGCTGGTTGGACGTACTGCTGAATTCTCTAAAACGACATTGGTAGATGTGGTAGAGAAATGAAGATTGAATTCTCTGGCAACAGCTCTGTTGGACATTCCTGTAGTCAGCATGCCAATTGCACGCTCTCTCAAAACTTGAGACATCTGTGGCAAAACACATTTTGCACATTTTGTAGTGGCCGTAGGTAGGTAGGTTAGGGTAGGTAGGTAGGTTAGGGTAGGTAGGTAGGTAGGTAGGTAGGTAGGTAGGTAGGTACGTACAGTGGTGAGAACAAGTATTTGATACACTGCCGATTTTGCAGGTTTTCCTACTTACAAAGCATGTAGAGGTCCAGATGTAAAAATCCAGAAAATCACATTGTATGATTTTTGCATGACATAAGTATTTGATCACCTACCAACCAGTAAGAATTCCGGCTCTCACAGACCTGTTAGTTTTTCTTTAAGAAGCCCTCCTATTCTCCACTCATTACCTGTATTAACTGCACCTGTTTGAACTCGTTACCTGTATAAAAGACACCTGTCCACACACTCAATCAAACAGACTCCAACCTCTCCACAATGGCCAAGACCAGAGAGCTGTGTAAGGACATCAGGGATAAAATTGTAGACCTGCACAAGGCTGGGATGGGCTACAGGACAATAGGCAAGCAGCTTGGTGAGAAGGCAACAACTGTTGGCGCAATTATTAGAAAATGGAAGAAGTTCAAGATGACGGTCAATCTCCCTCGGTCTGGGGCACCATGCAAGATCTCACCTCGTGGGGCATCAACGATCATGAGGAAGGTGAGGGATAAGCCCAGAACTACACGGCAGGACCTGGTCAATAACCTGAAGAGAGATGGGACCACAGTCTCAAAGAAAACCATTAGTAACACACTACGCCGTCATGGATTAAAATCCTGCAGCGCACGCAAGGTCCCCCTGCTCAAGCCAGCGCATGTCCAGGCCCGTCTGAAGTTTGCCAATGACCATCTGGATGATCCAGAGGAGGAATGGGAGAAGGTCATGTGGTCTGATGAGACAAAAATAGAGCTTTTTGGTCTAAACTCCACTCGCCGTGTTTGGAGGAAGAATAAGGATGAGTACAACCCCAAGAACACCATCCCAACCGTGAAACATGGAGGTGGAAACATCATTCTTTGGGGATGCTTTTCTGCAAAGGGGACAGGATGACTGCACCGTATTGAGGGGAGGATGGATGGGGCCATGTATCACGAGATCTTGGCCAACAACCTCCTTCCCTCAGTAAGAGCATTGAAGATGGGTCGTGGCTGGGTCTTCCAGCATGACAATGACCCGAAACACCCAGCCAGGGCAACTAAGGAGTGGCTCCGTAAGAAGCATCTCAAGGTCCTGGAGTGGCCTAGCCAGTCTTCAGACCTGAACCCAATAGAAAATCTTTGGAGGGAGCTGAAAGTCCGTATTGCCCAGCGACAGCCCCGAAACCTGAAGGATCTGAAGAAGGTCTGTATGGAGGAGTGGGCCAAAATCCCTGCTGCAGTGTGTGCAAACCTGGTCAAGAACTACAGGAAACATATGATCTCTGTAATTGCAAACAAAGGTTTCTGTACCAAATATTAAGTTCTGCTTTTCTGATGTATCAAATACTTATGTCATGCAATAAAATGCAAATTAATTACTTAAAAATCATACAATGTGATTTTCTGGATTTTTGTTTTAGATTCCGTCACTCACAGTTAAAGTATACCTATGATAGAAATTACAGACTTCTACATGCTTTGTAAGTAGGAAAACCTGCAAAATCGGCAGTGTATCAAATACTTGTTCTCCCCACTCTAGGTACTTACTTTATTGATCCCCGAGGAGAAATTTCTTTGTCATGCAGCTACGAAAAAACTGGGCAGTTGCAAAATGCCAGAACGAACATACACAAAAGACAGATACACGATACATGATACATAGAGCGGCAGTATGAAAAAGTATAAAAATACAAAAAGTAATAATAGTTTACTTTAGTTTACTTAATATACAGACTGGTTAAATTAACAGGTAAGTTCATATTATGCATGGTTAAATTAACTGTACAGGTAAATGACAGGAAGAGATACTTAAATAGCTAAATGTGTGTATGATATAATTTAGGGTAATAGTAGTAATTCCCTTCAAATACAGTCCTTAGTGCAGGGTTTAATTACAGATAAATGCACGTATTGCACATTCGATATACTAAAAGCAATGGAAAAAAGATACAACTGACAGGATACTAATACCTACTTAAGTTCAGTCCAATAATTACTTACAGTATTGCATGTGATATAACAACTGTACATGAGTAAGTATATACAGACCTGAATGAAGAAATAAATCCTGAGTGAATGAGTGATTACGGACCAGAGTTACTCACGGATGGATAATTGTTAAACTAGGTCCTAGCACCCCAACAGTTCCAGGTCTATGTTGCTCACGGCACGGCACCCCGGTGAGGCATTAAATAGTCTTAATAGCCGCCGGCAGGAAGGACCTCCTGTAGTGCTCTCTGGCACACCGTGGTGGGATCAGTCTGTGACTGAAGGTGCTCCTCTGCGTCATAACCATGGCATGCAGAGGGTGGGTGACGTTGTCCATGATGGCCAGCAGTTTGGCCAGGATCCGTCTCTCCGCCACCTCCTCTAGAGTGTGAAGGCTAATCCCCAGAACAGAGCTAGCCTTCCTGATCGGCTTATTTACCTGAGAAGCATCACCAGCTTTTATGTTGGCGCCCCAGCACACCACTGCAAAAAAGACCACAGACTGGTAGAAGGTATGCAGTAGTTTACTCACACGTTGAAGGACCTGAGCCTCCTCAGAAAGTAGAGTCGGCTCTGGCCCTTTTTGTAAAGAGCCCCGGTGTTACCAGCCCTTTAAAGCCTGTTGTCCATATGAACTCCCAGGAACTTGTATGACCCAACCAACGTGCAGCATTCAACTAATCAGCAAGTCGGAAATGTCCAAGTTTCCTAGATCCGACTAGTATGTGAACCCGGCAAACATCTACGACCTAAAGTGACTTTTCGTAGCAGGCTAGGAGAGTAATTTTGCTAACCCTAACCATTTTCCAAAATCTTTACTATTTATATTTTTTGAAAACTTTTACTTTTACTTCACTACATTCCTTACTCCACACATTTTCCCTGACACCCAAACGTATTCTTAACATTTTGAATGCTTAGCAAGACAGGAAAATGGTCCAATTCACACAAATGGTCGGAAGATGGCAGAAGCGGATGATGAAGTGGATTCTGAATACAATGGCGGTAGAATCAAAGCATTTAAAACATTTATCCCAAGACCAATACAGTGTGAATATTGTAAAGGATTTGGTAATGTAGAAAGTGTTTGCAGAAGGGAGAAGCCGAGATGTCCAAGTTGTGGAAAGGATCATCAAATGTGATATGTTGTAATTGCGGTGGGAACCATGTCGTCCGAATGCCCCACAAGGGTTAAAGAGAATGAGGTGGCCAAAGTCAGGGTTGTACAGAACATTTCATATGCAGAAGCTGTGAAAAGGGTTGAGGGTTTGAATGTTGCACCAGAAGAGTCCATGGTAGTGGATAGGCCTTCACTGCAGGCTGCAGGGGTTGTATTATACCAAGAGGATCCTGACATTCTAAAGGTTAAAAAGGTGGATTTTGTCGCCTTTATTGCAATGGTGGTTAATGGCACTGCCAAGGTGGAGAAAATATCAATGAAGATAGAAATCATTGTGATTGCGGCGGAGTGGTTCCTGAGGCTGAAATATTTCACAGCAAAGGAGTTACATGGAATATTGGCAAAAGCCGTACCACCCTTTCAGGTACTACAGCCTGAGAAGGGAGATATGGAGAACTGAAAGGTTTTGTTTGTTTTGGTAATGTACTATTTTTATTAGGGTGGATTAAGTTAGTATCACTATGTATGGATTGCCGTCCAGTTGTGGCGGCAATACACCTTTTTGAAGAAGAAGAAGAAGAAGAAGAAGAAGAAGAAGAAGAAGAAGAAGAAGAAGAAGAAGAAGAGGAAGAGGAAGAGGAAGAGGAGGAGATCAGGAGAGGAAGCTATGTATCGGGTAGGAAGTTGAGCGGAAGTGGGCGTTGCTACGTTGTGCAAAAGGTATATTCCACCCAGTCAGGACCGCGTGGAATATACCAGAGAAGAAGACATCCTGTCATAACACCGAAATGCAACGCTCAAAGAGTTCATTGGCTAGAGAGGGCTGATGACCTACCAATCCCCAGATCATTCTTGTTCCAAGTGTCCGCATTGGCAACATGGCAGTCGTGGATATCATCGTGAACAAGTTTGTGGCACTTTGGAGGATATCGTTTATCCGTCTAAAATTACCGTTGGTTTTCTTGGGCATTTCAATAGTGGGATCCATTGTAAAGCTCACACAGCTCGTTCCAGAGACATATTTCAGCAACAGAAGAAATGTTGTCAATATGTAAGTACCGGTTAGCCATTAGCAAGCCACAATAACACGTACAAGACAGCTCGATAATTAGCTTGCGAAGTGGCAAACCCTTTCGAGCACAGCCATGACAAAAAAGAAAAGTAATAATTGTGTGTGCGTGTTTTATTGTCAAATACACCGGATAGATGCAGTGAAATGTTATACAGGGTCAGCTATGGTACTACCCAGGACCGTCCTTACCATTCTGCCACCCACTCAAAACTAGAATAGTCCCAGCATGCAAAATTACGTTAGACTTCTAAAATACATTTTTTCCAGACGTTGAAGTTAGGTTCTGAATGTAAGGTGAAAATATGTATTTTTCCGTACGTTTAAAATACACATTTTCCAGGACGTTGAAAATGCGGCTTTTGCGGACGTTGTTAAATACGTATTTTCCATACGTTGAAATCAGGTAAATTTTCGGTTTTACTTCTCTCATTGACTTATCAAACCCCAAACCTCGGCCTGGTCTGTTTTGCAAGCGTGCCCAGAAGTCTTGTGATGTTGCACCTCCGGATTTAGAAACTCCGTGACTCAACACACTCATCTTTCATAGCAAAGAGAAAGAGCAGGTGAGCCAGGAAGGGAGAGGGAGAGGGAGAGAACGGAGTGGCAGGTAGACAGACAGTCGGAACCGTGAGCATAGGCTATATCTTGATCATCTGTATCTCGCAATGTCTTGGCTTGCAATGCCCTGTAAATTCCCCAAAAGTATATTAATCTAGAGATTAAGCTATCAATGAGTATGGCTAAGCTATAATACATAGTGCCAGTGAATTGAAGTTGAACATGCGTCAGTTTAATTAGGCCTAAATGGACACCGTGGCTGGCTGTTGGTGTCCTAGAGCAATAGATTGCAAAGCAGGGCATCCCCGCTAAACTTTTTGGAAATAGCAAGTTCACTTTCTCATCCATAAACGCAGCTCAAATCAGCATTTTTATTAGGAAGGGCATCTACCATAGATCGCTAAAATACCATGATAACACTTACTATACAGAAATCGCTCTGCCATTTCCTGGTTGCTAAAATTCTAATAGTTTGCCTAATTTCAGTTTATGTGACAACAATCACATACATAGTCATTGTACCATCTAAACCACTGTATTTTCAGTTGTTTGAAGTGTACAAAACTCAAAGTAAAAGATGAAAAAAAGAATGAAAAGCATAGAAATAGTGCACATAGAACACATCTAACGCTTCTCAGATCTATAACTTACATGTATATGTGAATTTGGTTGGGGTCACCCAAAAACGTACATATTGCAGCTTTAAAGATTATGAGGACAACTATAGCCTGCATTTGGCAGCCAAGCAAATGATCACCCCCCCCCCCCCACGGTTCGGCACCCATGTGAACCGCGGATCAATTGCAAAGTTTAACCATCGTAAAAATACAGTTTTACTGCAGCTGTTGCTTTTTAAAGTAATAATTCCCTAAATCTCGATGCAGAGTTGCAGTGAAAAGATAAAGACAAGACAGATGTGTTTTACTCTGAAGCCTGAAAGTTGATTTGATTATTTTTTTTAAAGCATTTGTTGTACTGTTCATGTGAACGGGGCATGTTGAATCCCAACGAATCACTCCTGGATGTTCGCGTTGCCAAAAGCAAAGAAGAAAAAAGAGCCGTGACAGCCAAGGCTAGCGGAGGAGCTGAAGAACTGGAAAAGCCTCCCCGCTTCATTTGTCTCATGTATGGGAGCATTTTGGCTTCCCTGTCAAATATGATGATGGAAGAAGGGTGGTGGACAACACCATTACGGTGTGTAGGCATTGTGCCACAAGAAAGCCGTATGATCATGGAAATGCATTGAGCATGACCACACATTTAAAGTGTCATCACCCTGGTGTGTGAGAGATGGCCAACTCAGCCAAGAGACAACTTCTCACCGTGGCATTTAAGCAGCCCTTTGCTGCAGAATCAGACCGGGCTAAAGCCATTACCAAATCTATTAGGATGTTTATCGCTGCAGACGTGAGGCCATACTCTGTTGTGGAAAACAAACATGACCACGCTACAAAATCCCCTCGCGCACCCACTTCAGTATGACGATCGTGCCAGATCTTTATGAACAGGAAAATATCAAAATTGTCGACAAATTATCCAAGGCATCCTCTGTTGCCCTCACCACAGACGGGTGGATCTCCAGGGCAACAGAAAGCTACGTGACTGTGACTGCTCACTACACCACAGAGGAGTGGGAGATGCCACCCGATTAGCCAGCGAAGTGCTACAGACACACCCCCTCTGAGAGTCACATAGGCACAAATCTGGTGCAGGTACTGCTAGGAGCAGTAGCAGAGTGGAAGCTAGAGGCCCAATAGCAATACCCCAATCACCACAGATAATGCCAAGAACCAAGTAAATGCAGTGATAGAAGCTGGACTGGGGCCACGGATAGCTTGCTTTGCACATCAATTTAGCATCCCAAAGGGGAATATCAGTGAACCAGATGCCTTGGGAGGATCAGGAAGGTGGTTTCCTTTTTCCACCGAAGCACAACAGCCACTCATATGCTTAAGACCAAGCAAGAAATGCTACAGCTACCGACCCACAAGCTCATACACGATGTCACAACAAGATGGAACTCCACTTATGACATGTTGGAGCGCTATCTTGAGCAGCAGGCAGCTGTATGTATACTCTGTACTGACCGACAAGACCCTGAAAAAAAATTAAGACATCGTCACCTTGTCTGATGATGACGTGAAAGTGTCTGAGGAGGTCCTCCAGGTGCTCAACCCCCTCAAAACGGTTGCAACCCTATTGAGCACTGAAACTGCACCGTCTGTGTCCATGATCCTACCTCTGAAAACAAGGATTCTACAATCCATGGCCCCAAGTGAGAAAGACCGCACCATCACTAGAGATGTCAAGGCTGCCATTAGAGAGGACCTGAACCCCAGATACCCCCCCCCAATGTACAGGACTACCTTCATAGCTCTACTGCACTGGATCCAAGGTTCAAGTCCCTGTCTCACCTAGACCATGCCCTACGCCGGAGGACATACAGTGATCTCACCACTGAGATTGTGGCCACTGAAGAAGTAAAAAAAAAACAGAGTGAATTACTTAAATAATAAATGTACTGCAGTCTAATCTTAGTCTATGCTATTGCTATTAGAATCATCAATTTTTATTTGGAATAATAATGACTTTTATTAAATGTTTTTGCCACAATTAAAGTTCTATGAAATATGAAAATAAATAATTAGTTAGTTTAATAGATCAAGTCATTTTTCCTGCAGGGTCAAGCCACAGAGCCGACATGAGCAGACTCAGAGGCATTTCCTCCACAAAAGAATTCGGCCATGAAGGAGCTTTTCAGGGAGACCTTTGCAAGCAAGGACACAGGCAAGACGTTTGCCAACACCATCAAAGAGGAGGTGGCGTCCTACGAGGCAGCGAGCGGCATTCCAGTGGATGGTAATCCACTGGCATGGTGGAAAAGCAATGAGTGTAAATACCCTCACATTGCCATGATGGCAAGACGCTACCTGGCTGTGCCTGTCACTCCAGCTCCTAGCGAGATGGTGTTCTCCATGGCAGGGGACATAGTGACTGCAAAGAGGTCTACCCTCTCCCAAGACAATGTAGACATCCTCATCTTTTTGCAAAATAATTAGAAGTTATAAGCTCAGGTCTGCTTTGCTTTCTTTTTTTGATGTTGTGGACACAGGCTATTTTTTTAATTCACTATTGTTCAAAGGAAGACTATCATGCCTCATATTGCACTTTAATTTAACAACTGAGTATTTCATATTTTTATTTAAACATTGAAAAGTTCCTTGCTTTAAGTGTTCTTTAAGTAATAAATGGATAGCAAAGTAATTTGTCATTTTTATTTTATTTTTTGATGATCCAAAAATTATCCGATCCGTGACTCAAAACCGTGATCCGAACCGTGAGTTTTCTGATCCATTGCACCACTAGTTATCAGTGTAGCCTATTATCATCTAGACACACAACGTTGAAATCTCTTAACGCTTAGAATAAAAACCTCCAGGCTTCCGTCATAAAATGGAAATTAAATGGAAAAAAATTAAGAATTACAGGAAGCGGTTTGGGAAAAAACAAATCCAGTGTGAATCGTACTCTGGAATAATGCACAAGCTTTGATAATAATTACATAACCAATGCCTCTAATACTAGTCCTGTCAGAATAGGGCTATATAACATGGCAAAGAATAGGCTTATCAGCATAGTGAGTCTCATCATCCTATGGGATCTGTCAAGGCTGCGCACAGCAGAAATATCTTCCTAGTAGGACTTTGCAATAATGAGGTGGCGTGTACATGTGCACAGCCGTTTTGGTCGAGCAAGAGTTGACTCCTTTGACTCCAACCACAGGAGTCAGTCTGAGTCGACTGGAGTCGTTCACCCCTAGTCGCCTCGGATATTCGAACCAGCGACCTTTTCGGTTACTGGCCCAACGCTCTAACCGATAGGCTACCTGCCGCCAAACGTCTGTGTTTGTCAGTTAGCTAGCCAGCTACTTATATCTGATGAGCGTTATATTGCTAGAGTAAAGGAGTAACTCTGGTAGGCCTAAAACATTCTTCCTCACCTCAAGTTAAACTGTGGGAGTCAGTTGTAACACTGGTGCGCACTGCCGTTATAGGCCTGCGTAATAATAGCGATACCAAACCTTCACATAAGTTTCATAACTTTATTGGGATAATATAAAAAGTAGGCCTAAGTTAAGTAATAGTTTATAGGGAAAATACGAACAGGTTATTATATTGCGGCATTATGTTTTGATCTCGCCCAGATCCGAGACAATCAGAATTTAGGACCCGGGTTGGATCTTGGAATTTCGGGTCTGTTGGACCCGTGAAGTCCTAAGCGCGGGGGCTCTCCCGGTCAGAAGATACTATTGACAGTGACTAAGGGGCAAAGTAGGGTATAGGGCAGGGTACTGGGCGGAGGCCGTCTAGTGGTGCTTGTTTAACTGTAATGGCCTGTGGATAGAAGCTGTTTATCAGTCTCTCGGTTGTGGCTCGGGTGGCTGAGGTCCTTGATCTTCTTGGCCTTCCAGTGACCCCGGTTGCTGTAGATGTCCAGGAGGGCAGGCAGTGTTCCCCCCATCTTTACAATGTCAAGAAGGAGCGACATGGGGCTAAGATAGCTAGCTACATCAACCACTTACCAAATTCCTCTTCTAGGCTCACGTTAGACACGTCAGCCAGAGAGTTTGCATGTAGCTATGTATTTATCAATACCTGCAGTCTGGTTCTCAACTGTGTGTACCAGTGCTATCTACATGACCACTTCCTATATCTCTTCCAGGTATTTTGTCAAAGTGTCCTGGGGCTGGACCTTGCTGCTGTTGACCCCGTTCATCCTCTTCACATCATACAAGAGCCTGACCTTTTCCCTCCAACGACTGAGCTCATTGGTGGTGGCCACAGCCATTTGGTACACCTTCACCAGCGCTTTTTTGTACATCGAAGGTGCCATAGGTACATGTCACTTTCCTGAATCTGAAGCCATGGATCAAGTCCCTTATCACGATGGGTTCCCCTCAAAGTGGAGATGCAGGGAGGCTGGGGGTCAATGGGACGGCTATGCCATCTCAGGACACTCGTTCATTCTGTCGTACTCTGCACTCATCATTGCCGAAGAAATGGCACCTATAGTGAACATGGTGAAGAAGAACAGGAATACTGTTTTGGATTTGTTATACATTTCCCTCAATTGTATTATAATCATCTGGATATGGATGTTTGTGTGTACCTCTGTGTACTTTCATGAGTTCACTGAAAAGTTACTCGGGACAGTTTTTGGAATTGTGCCGTGGTTTGTCACATATCGGATGTGGTATCCAATGCCCTTCTCTCCTGGTCTCCCACCTCAGCCAAAAAAGCAGAGACAACTAGCTTAAAACCAGCACTACTTAGCACTAGGCTAGACCTCCTACTCTCGTACTGTAGTGGCTCTGTAACATGTTTGACTGCCACCTTCAAAACATTGCCATTTTTCTCAGGTTCAAAATTAACCGTTGTTGCCATTTTAAAGATTTCTTTCCTTCAGACAGGGGGCCAGGATTGATTTGCAGTTGCGGGCCTTGACTCCCTATGTGGCTATAAGAAAATGGTATTCACCCCAACCTAAAGAAAAAGGTATTCACCCCAACCTAAAGAAAAAGGTATTCACCCCAACCTAAAGAAAAAGGTATTCACCCCAACCTAAAGAAAAAGGTATTCACCCCAACCTAAAGAAAATGGTGTTGTGAAAGCCTTTGCAATATGTGTATGTATGGTTAGAGAAAGCTGTCATTTTAGTGTTAGTTCATTTTCAGTTTGTTTCAATTCTCAGTAATTGATTTGTGTGAAAATGTATATTGGAGAGAAATATATAAAGTAATACATTTTAGTGGTGTTGTAGGGAACACTTGAGAATGTTTACAATGAAATAGTGTAAGGTATTTAGAATTATTTTGTGCTTTGCCAACTATTTATATTGTAACACAACCCTCCAAATAAACATGTGATCAGTTCTTAAGTGGTTGTCCCGCCTAGCTATCTTAAGATGAATGCACTAACTAAGTCGCTCTGGATAAGAGCGTCTGCTAAATGATTAAAATGTAAATTCCAAATGTCTTGAATGTCGAGCATCTCTCAATCAACATTGTGCTTTAGTCATAAGGGTTACATAGAGGCAAGCAAAATGATATCCTAACCGTTTATTTATATAGATAGATTTGTAAAAAAAAAAATAAGGACAAAAGGCAATTATTTCTGGAACCAAAGGATTCTAATCATATTATGGCTACTACTGGCTGTATGTCTATCTGTTTATTCTCAGCACCACCTTGGGAATATTGAGCATATTGGGTTGCCTGACTCTGCACTATAAAACTTCATAACCAGGAGACTTTTCTCTATTTGATATTGAGAAAAGCCATATAGTATAATATAAATAATGCATTACATTCAGTCATGTTGAAATAACAATTCTGTAAACTGCAAGTTAGATTTTTCCATTTTCATAATTTATTTTTCATTGATGGCAACTGAATAAATTAAGGCATATGGACAAACATCATAAAATGCACTAACTAAATGCAGATTTATAAATATAAAAATAAAAAATACTATTGTGAAATATAATGGCCACAAATAACTAGGATTACTCCACTTGTTGAATTCCTTGTCTCGAGAGTTCTGTGAGCCATGTGTAACAAATACCTAATTTGCAGAGACTGTTTTAAGAGGCAGTGAATTATTGGTAACAATGGTGCTTGTTATAATGAAACCTAGACAAACATTGACAATGATAGGCTGGTTATGGAAATGTGACAGTTGGTTTGTACAGTTCTTCTGTAGTGAATATTTTCTTCTCACCAACAAACAAAAGGTGATGAGATGAACTGTGACTTCTCAACTTCCTGTTTTCAGACAAACTTGTAGGGCCAGTTTCCCAGACAAAGATTAAGCCTAGTCCTGGACTAAAAAGCATGCTCGATGGAGAATCTCCATTGACATAACTATTTAGTCCAGGACAACGTGTCCCAGGTGTGTCTTGACAAGTATTCAAAGTGACACCTTATTCCCTACATAGTGCACTACTTTAGACCAAAGCCCTATGGTCCCTCATCAAAAGTAGTGCACTACATAGGGAATAGGGTGCCATTTAGGACTCAGGCATAGATATCCCACACAGCTGACACACTGTTAATGAAGCGTTGATCATTCTGGTTAAGAATCCTCCACCGCACCATACCAGCAGTAATAAGCCATGCAGTCTTTTAACAACCGTACGCACCATACTCTGTTCATTCAAAAATCTTTCCTTTTCCTAAAACCACATTGAAGAAAAATGTTGTGTCAAAGTCTGTGCTGCCCATGACTTCACAATGAAATGGAGCTGAAGATCCAAGGTTCCATTTATCTCCTCCTTTAATGTTCTCCTGTAACCTCGCTTCCCTCTGCCATTTTGAAAAGGAGGAGCGGAGGAGGACATGGAGCTTCCTTTCGTGTAGTTATGCATTTAGTGTCAAGTTACTGTATGTTGATTTTAATTTTTTTTACCCAGACCTTGTTTAAATGAAAATAAATCCTTGTAGTTATACAATGTAAACCCTGTGTACATGCTAGCACCCCTGAACAGAGGGGAACATTGTATAGGTCAGTTAGACTCCAGAGGATTTGGGTCACAGTTAGGGTTGCAAAACTCCGGGAACTTTCAATAACTTCCCTGGTTTTCCAGAAATCCTAGTTGGAGGTTTCTGAATTTCCTGCTTATTATCTCCTAATTCTGGGAAACCTCCAACTGGGATTTTCTGGAAAAAACAGGGAATTTGTTGAAAGTTCTTGAAATTTTACAACCCTGGTCACAGTATTCTAAGAGGTTTAGAATGTAAGGGTTTAGGTTAAAGGGTTAGTCACGCTAGTCTTGGACCAAAACAAAGAATAGGCTTGGATTATTGAACTAAAACTGGTGGAGCTCAATATTCCTTGAATCAAGCCAATCATGTCAGCTATTTATGTGACTATTTAACTGAACAATGTATAATTTCATAGTCACTCTATATGGACACTCAAAAGCCACTGACTGATTCCTCGCTCAATATTGCGGAGGGCTCAATTGACCCTTTTTAGTATTTCTTTATCATACCCATCCTCTCTGACTTTAAAGTCAGAGATCACTTTATGATCAGCTCAAGACAGTGGTGCTGTGGTGTGAGAAATTATAATCACATTTTATTAATGCATGAAGTGATGGAGTGCATATGCTTTCATAGTGCTTTAAAGGGAGTGTCTGTATATGGCTGAGTCCCAATTAACTCCTTACCCCTTTCCTTTGGCCAGAACCCTTCTATGTTTGTATATCTGAAGGGTCTGGATAGGTATAAACAGTGGTGAACCTTACAGATCTGCAAACAAAGTGTTATGGTCAAGGGTAAAAAGAAAGGGACCGACTGGACGTCTCCTATCATCTCATCTGACAGTTTCTGGCAGCACAGGAAGTATCAGAAGGATTTATTAAAAGAAACCAATGGCCAACAGAGGTGTGAAGGGCAAGAGGTGAACGCCAAAACTGTAGTGACATGCAGGGTATGGATGAGCCCCACTTTGTGTATGGCGATGCAATGTCAAAACATTGTCTGGCTCTCTCGTGTAGGGAATATGACCATAATGATAATATAACTGGATAATGCATGTCTCCAAAATGATCTAATTAGAAAGTAATAGGTTGATGGAGACCTGAAGAAGGGAGCCAGAAATAGATGAAGGCATTGGAATACCAGAAAAATGTGCTGTTAAGAATTCCTTTGTGTATGGAATGTTCTTATATTCTTTGTTCACCTAGATAAGTAAGTGTTCCCTATATAGATTCATATTTTCCTGCTGTCGTAAAGCATTACAGAAAAATTGAAACATCACACAAATACACAGACATTTAAGAGGGGGACGTTCACTAAACGTATTTCTTTTTTAAAAACCAATAGGCAAAGTACCCCATCCCTCCCAGAGAGCCCATGAGGAAAGAGGCCCCAAAGAAAGATGGCGGCTTCTTTTTTACCATTCGGAATGCATTGGGTAGAACTGCTGACAGGAGGGTTGTATGGATGTCGCCCAGAACCTTGCGGAAAGCGTAGCGTTTTTGCACCCGCTCGAAAAAGGACTGGAGGTTGGGTCGGCTGCCGTCCTCCCAGTATTTCTTTGAGAGTCCCAAGAACTTAAGCCTGTGCAACAAGGCTCCCAGGCAGACATCAGCTAGTGTAAATTCAGGTCCACATAGCCACAACTCACACTTTTGACCTGCCAAAATAAAACATGCTACTGTAGCAGAGTGGTACAAAGTAGCCTGATCCCAGATCTGTTTGTGCTATCTTGCCAACTGCAACTCCTATGGTCATATAAGATAGTACAAACAGATCTGGGACCAGGCTAGGAAGATGGAAAAGAGTGACTGTGTCCAAATACCCATACTAGAGTACTAAATAGTAAGTGGGGAAAAAAGGTTTTATAGTATGTGGAACTTAGAAAATAGTATTCCAAATGCGTCATCAAATGCGCGATTGTGTTAACTCCCGCCTGTCGTTCGTTTTGGTACAGCGCGTCAATTTATCTCATTATCAGCTGTTGTCAAACTCGTTGAGTCGGAAAGGAGGAGTGAATTCTACTAGATCAAAATGGTCGAAATGAGTATGCAGTTTTGGCATGTAGTGCGGTAGTATGGGTATTTGGACACGGCCACCATGTTCAATAATATAATGTCTGAACTGAAGGACATAAACTAATCTGCACTCACCTTCATACTCAATTTTCCTCTTTTCCAACTCGGCCTCCACCTGATCTAGAACCATGGCCAACTCGCCAAGGATCTTCTTTAGGTAGGTCACATTATCGTGGTCCAATATCTTTGCCTGTGAGCACAAGAACAATCCCATGTCACATATGTGCAACCCATCTCTATGTCTGTCTAATCAGTCTCGTATTGTTGCTATCCGCTCATAGGTAAAGACCTCATGGAAGACCACAGAAAACATAGGCTGACAACATCTTCCAAGAGACTGGTCTCAGAACAGAGCACCTACCAGCTGTCTTGAACAACAGAGAGCTATGGCATGTCATCATCTGGCGTAAGCAAGTATCTCTATGTCCCCTTGAAATACAATAACAGAGTAAAATAAACCTATTTGTAACAGTGGAACTAATAACAGTGGAAAATAAAGGTACTGACTAAAGATAGGCCGAGCCAAGCCGTTTAAAGGAAAACATTTGTTTTAGACAGCAGATTGGCCCTGGCAGTGGCATCTATCCGTGTTGATGCATCATGGGTCGACACAGAACTAGCACAGACCCTGACACACGCATTTAGGGTAATTTTGCAGTATCTATCCTACATTACACTGAAACATTGTAAACAACAACCACGTTGGAATTGCTATGCTTAGTAATAACTTAGTCTATAACTCATATTGCTTGATGTTGGTGTATAGTATGTGATGATATGAGTAGGACCATTATCAGCTCATCTTAACAATCCTGTGAGGCCATGTTCATTTAATGAAATCCTAATATGCCACTAACACACAAACGCACGTACACACACAAATGGTATATAGGATGACTGGAAAGGTAAATTGTTGGTATTGCATTATATCAATCATTGTTTCTCTTTTTAGGCTTCTCGTGCAGTGTGGTGTCATGCTACCGGTCTCACCATGAGTTTCTTCTGCTTGGAGAGGTATGGCTCTGTCAGCGCGGGTTCCTCGTGATCCAGCTTCATCAGCTCAGACGCAGCGTTGGCTAAGTGTCCTGAGGACAGAGAGACAGAGGCATCCCTGACTCCTGGATGAAATACTGCTCTGAGGTAAGAGACAATAGTCAGTGACTATTGGAGGAGATACTCCTTTTGAACCCTTCTGTGGACTAAAGCAGTACCAACAACAGAGAGTTGATGTTCAACAACAAATTATACTGTGACTAGTGCATACTTTCCTATCTGGCCATCATGGACAACGTCACCCACCCTCTGCATGCTATGGTTATGACGCAGAGGAGCACCTTCAGTCACAGACTGATCCCACCACGGTGTGCCAGAGAGTGCTACAGGAGGTCCTTCCTGCCGGCGGCCATTAGACTATTTAATGCCTCACCGGGGTGCCGTGCCGTCGTCAACATAGACCTGGAACTGTTGGGGTGTTAGGACCTAGTTTAACAATTATGCATCCATCCGTGAGTAACTCTGGTCTGTAATCACTCATTCACTCAGGACGTATTTATTCATTCAGGTCTGTATATACATATTCATGTACAGTTGTTATATCATATCACGTGCAATATTGTCAGTAATTCTTGGACTTAACTTACGTAGTCATTCACTCAGGAATGCATATTAGTATCCTGTCAGTTGTATCTTTTTTCATTGCTTTTAGTATATCGAATGTGCAATACGTGCATTTATCTGTAATTAAACCCTGCACACTAAGGACTGTATTTTAAGGGAATTACTATTATTACCCTAAATTATATCATACACACATTTAGCTATTTAAGTATATCTTCCTGTCATTTACCTGTACAGTTAATGTAAGCATGCAAATATTCACTTACCTGTTAATTTAACCAGTCTGTATATTAAGTAAACTATTATTACCCTCACTTATATCATATGCACTTTTAGCTATTTAAGTATTTCTCCGCCATCGACCTGTATAGTATAGTTAACCATGTACCATCCACCAATGTATAGTGTACATATTCAGCCATCCACCCATACTATGCAATGTCTTTTTATAGCTTTTTTGCACTCCAGACTTCTTGTATTTTTATACTTTTTCATACTGCCGCTCTGTGTATCATGTATCTGTCTTTTGTGTATTTTCGTTCTGGCATTTTGCACCTGCCCTGTGGTTTTTTCGTAGCTGCTTGACAAAGAAATCTCCCCTCGGGGATCAATAAAGTATCTATCTATCTATAATGTGTTAGAAATACACAATTTACAAATGCGCAGAGCCCCCTGCTAAATCTTAATTTCCAAGCTACAACCAATTTTGGTTATAAAACGTGAGAGAAAAATCAATGAAGTGTTGTTCATAAAAACACATGAATGACTGATTAAGATATAAACATCGGTGAGCTGCCTCAAACAAATAAACAACAAATAAAGCATCAATATGATTAAAAGCATCACACTGGGCAGGGGGCTCACTGGTTAATTTATTCCACTGCAGGGTTCAGGGGGCTCACTGGTTAATTTATTCCACTGCAGGGTTCAGGGGGCTCACTGGTTAATTTATTCCACTGCAGGGTTTTGGCAAGACCAGCCTTTTTCTGGAATTTACACAAACACTTCCATGAAGGAGCAATGAAGTGCCTGCAGACTCAATTACCTAATATCTCCTACAGGGAATTAATTACATTGATTCTATGACATTTGCTGTGATAAGGATCTTAATTTGAAACCAGGTCAAATTGGACAGCAACCTGTTAATACAGAAATGTTATGATAACGCTGAATAGTAGTGCATTATTAATAGGAAATTGCAGATACTATCAATCAAATGTATATTGAATAATTATATGCAATATTATATTGAATGTTATTTATAATGTATATGCGACTTACATGTGTGTTTTCATGTCCTGCATATACTACGTCAATATTTTCTCATGAATTGTGAATGGGTTATTCCCACTGTAAAACCCTGAATTCGGACTTGACTTACTACGTATTTCAGCAGTGGCGTACTTTGGGATCATGGAGTCAGTGGTGAGCTCTGGATGCAGGATACAGCCGTGTGTATAAGCGTCCATGGGCAGGCCGTCCATCAGCTTACGGTACTGCTGCACACGCTCGTGGAGAGGAGAGCCAGCATCGGGAATCAGCTGGGCCACCGTTTCTACAAAGACACCAGGTACAATCAGACAGAGGTGTGTATAGCACCTAATGACACATATAGGACCATACAGCATTCTAACATATTAGGCCTGTAACGTAAAGATATAACACTCTATACCAACTTCAGCCTTTACTTTATGTGCAACAGTCCACTTAACATCTCACAAATGATAAAAATGGCGTATTAGGGGTATTTTCCTGTGAATGGAGTACACTCAGCTACAAGACTGTTTCTGAGAATGGGCTCCATAGGCCAATAGGCAGACATAGAAGCAAACATCCCACAATATTAACAGATATCTCTGTGTTTTAACTTTGGATTAGGATACCATAAAGGTAGGCTATGGGCTGGGGAGGGCTTACTGATGATGACTGATGATGGGGAGTGGGTACACAGGAAGGGCCCAGGGATATTCCAGTCTGTGCTGTTTCTCCGATCGCGTGGCTCTAGGGTGGAGCCGAAGGCCCGGAGCTGCACCTGGCAGAGGGCCAGACTGCTGACTAATCAATCCAAGCCCAACACGCCGACCTGGGCATGGCTGTGGCCGCACGTGGCCTGGCTCTGGAGATCTGCTGGTGCTCTCTGCTGCAGCACTAAGCAGCACAGGGATGTGAATATCAGAGCAGGCTCCTTAAATCAGTCCTTAGCACAAACAGGGGGCATGGCCTTGGCTTGGTCACACAATACTGCTGCACCTCGCACCGACATGGTGATGGTGCACAGTGAAATGTCCCACAGGAGAGAACCCACTGATCTCTGACTGTTACTGCTCAGTCACATTTACCCTCTTAGAAAAAAGGGTTCCAAAGTGTTCTTCTGCTGTCCCCATAGGAAAACCCTTTTTGGTTCTAGTGGAAAGGGTTCTACGTGGAACCCAAAAAGGGTTCTACCTGGAACCAAAAAGGGTTCATCAAAGGGTTCTCCTATGGGCACAACCAAAGAACCCTTTTAGGTTCTAGATAGCACCTTTTTTCTAAGAGTGTATCAAGTAAATGGGATACAGCTGACAAAATACCAAAACAAGTTTCTCCCTGAGAAAGCATAATGAGAACATACGGAGAGATTAAGGCTCTTAGCTACCATTAAATACTATGTGATATAGCAGTGGATTACACCTTCCTGGAGGTAGGATTTCCCCTGGGTCCACTACACTATAGGGTAACTTGAGTTGCCTTGGCACTAGATTTTCTGTCTACTAGTCTGATAGGATATTCCCTGCTGCGCCATCTGCACTTCCTAGGCCAGCTCCAGTCCCCTTCGGCAGGGTGCATTATTACACAGAGTTGGAAATATTGGAATATCTGTAAATCAACCAGCTGAATGACACAACATCCTCTTTAGAATGAACATGAGGTCTGAGTCGTGTTCAGTAGGCAGAAAGCATTTTCCAACGAAGTGAAGCGGGGAGGTATTCCACTGTGTGAACTTGTCAAATAAGAAAATGCTAAGCGATTTGCTATACTGTGCCCTGCTGAACACGAATATGTTATTAAACTTGTTTATTAAAACTATCAACTGAAAATAATGGAAATATCATCAAAATATCTATGTTTGTTTAAAGTAAATGGGCTTCAAAGTAGCAAATAGACATTAATGACAAGAGCTGGGTTAGGATATTGAGCAACCATTTCACCATAGCCTATCCGTTGCATCTGAAATCATTATAGTTGGCTGCTATAGCATCAAGTCTCTCTGGCATGGATGGGTGAGCATGAAATATCTCGATCTGAACTGAGAGGAAGTCCTTCATCCATTGGCCATGTTCAATATCCCCTCCAGCCTTCCTGGGAGCATCCTCTCAGGACATTACATAACGACCCATAACCAACAGCACCTCAAATGACCCATAGGACCATGATAGGACAAATGACATACTGAGAAAAACACAAAATATAGTTTATAGACTGGGTTGAACTACACTTCCCTGATGAAAAACAGCGACACCTTATCAATGTTTATAAACCTTAAATAGCAACCTTAGGCTTAATAGAAACCTTAAAATATTCACAATATATGCTATGCAGCCGCCAGCCAGTCACTAACTTCATGGACGATCATTGATCCTTGAGCTGCAGTGAACCATATGATTGGCCAATTAGATTTATCTCTGACATGGCTTTTGTTCACAACTGCCTCTAATATGATGATTGATAGAAGAAAAAAAAAAGATTGATAGAGATCAGTATTGTTAAAATGTGCATACTGTTTCCTATGCAGTCCCTCACTGACTTACATCACAAACAAAAGTTAGTCTGAAAAGTAAAACCACCAAAGTTAGTCTCTATGTACTCAATGATCTGTTTGTAATAGCAAACTTAAAATGACATAAAAAGACTACAAAAATAGATCAATAATAATGTCAAAAGCAATACCTCCCCCAAATTCAACCTCTAAGTATTCAATAACCTGGTAAATACTGTTTACAGTACTAATAAAGACATGAGTAGTCTGAAAAGCAGTACCTTCCCCAAAGTAGACTTGGCCAGTTTATACTCTATTATGTGATTGTATTCTGTCCGCTATGCAATCACTACTGCAACATGATGGATGAAAAGAGATGAGGTGTCTGAAATTAATCTTAAAAAGAGCTTGTGCAGTCACTGAGATAATGGAAAGAAATCAAGTAGTCTAAAAGGCGATACCTCCCCCGAAGTTAGCCTCTAGGTACTCTATGATCTGCTTGTAGTCTGAGACGATGGTGTCTCCGTGGATGAAGACGGGCACCTCCTCCCCCAGGTTGAGCCTCATGAACCAGGGCTCCTTGTGCTCGGCTATAGGGAGACTCACATCCCTCTCTTCACAAAGCAGACCCTTCTCATTGATCACCAGACGCACCTGAAGGAAAAAAAACACGGAGACACAAGTTACATCTTCGTCTCATAGCTTGACTCTTGTTTTAGTACAATCAGTACTCTAATGGTCTAATGGTGTTACAATCTTAAAACAAATACTGTATGTGCTAGGGAAGTTACTCTAATTGAGAAACTCCTTCAGGTCTACCTGGGTTAATATTCCAAAGCAAATTATAATTAGCTTTTTGCAATTATGGCTTATTGCTGCTACTTGAAGGCTACTATGTTTTGTTGAAGAACAATTTAAAAAGAAAACAATGCTATCTCTATTTCTATAACCAACTGCACACCCTAGAGCAGGGAACACACAAGTACAGGCAGGCATAAAACAGGCTGTCACAGCGAGTGGAGGACAGAACCCAAGGCGCAGAGCAGTGGTGGTTCGACATCTTTATTTAGCGTACTCACAAAACAATAAACAACGAAACAATGACCAGCCGCAACGTAGGCGCATCACATGGAACGGAAGGCTCCGGCCATGGAGCAGGACTGGAAGCCGTGCCTGGACTGGGCAACGGCGCAGAGGAAAGCTCCGACCTCGGAGCTGTGCTGGATGTCAGGTCCTGTCTGGATCCCGGAGCCGATGACTCCACCTAAGGAGCCGAGATGGACGACAGGTCCTGTCCGGAAGGCTCCGGCCATGGAGTTGGACTGGACTCCGGGCCCGGACTGGGCACCGGCGCAGAGGAAGGCTCCGACCATGGAACCGGGCTAGGTACAGGCACTGGAGCTACCGGGCTAGGAACTGGTACTGGAGCTACACTTAGGTTGAAGTCATTAAAACCAATTTTTCAATCACTCCACAGATTTCATGTTAACAAAGTTTGGCAAGTCGGTTAGGACATCTACTTTGTGCATGACACAAGTAATTCTTCCAACAATTGTTTACAGACAGATTATTTCACTTAGAATTCACTATATCACAATTCCAGTGGGTCATAAGTTTACATACACTAAGTTGAATGTGCCTTTAAACAGCTTGGAAAATTCCAGAAAACTATGTCATGGCTTTAGAACCTTCTGATAGGCTAATTGACATAATTTGAGTCAATTGGAGGTGTACCTGTGGATGTATTTCAAGGCCTACCTTGAAACTCATCATGAGAAAATCAAAAGAAATCAGCCAAGACCTCCATAAGTCTGGTTCATCCTTGGGAGCAATTTACAAACGCCTAAAGGTGCCACGTTCATCTGTACAAACAATAGTACGCAAGTATAAACACCATGGGACCACGCAGCCATCATACCGCTCAGGAAGGAGACGCGTTCTGTCTCCTAGAGAACCTTGCTATTGAGAACAGAGGGAGGAAGTCTGGTGCGCAAGACAGAACAGGAAGACCTTGTAGCTCACTCAATTTACTGTAGAATTATTATTTTACCAAGAATACTGCAACAATTCCCATCACTGATTATTTATGTATTAGCACTTAAACAGTGACTGGAGTTGATGTCTGTAGAAAATGATTAAGGTATCCAATCAACCAGACCAAGTGATTCAATTATGACAAATATTTCTCAACCATATTTGTCTTAATCAATGACATAATCTCTGGTTGCAGCAATTGTACCAATCTAACACTGTTAACCAGACAATGAATGGCACCCTAACATTAACTCCTCATCATAAACTGACATGGATCCACTGTCAACCTCTGACATGGAACCACCAGAGCCACAGATAGTTATAGAGAGCTCAATATCGGACTCAGGAAACCACTGACATCTGAGTTGGATTCACTGACATCTGAGTTGGACTCACTGACATCTAAGTTGGACTCACTGACATCTAAGTTGGACTCACTGACATCTAAGTTGAACTCACTGACATCTGAGTTGAACTCACTGACATCCAAGTTGGACTCACTGACATCTGAGTTGAACTCACTGACATCCAAGTTGAATTTACTGACATCCAAGTTGGACTCACTGATATCTGAGTTAAACTCTCTGACACCAGAGTGTTGACTACTGTATAGATCTAGCAGTAAAGACCGACAGGCTCTGGTTTATACTGTCGTAAATCGCCAACCTGCTGCAGCAGTTTAGAATGACAGACAGTGGGAGTATCGATCTTCAATGACTTCCAAATATGCTGTTACATTATGTTATCAAACTCCCGCTACGGTATATCATTCCTCTTGTGTGCACAATCCATCATTAACTGTATGACAGAAGGATCAGTGATCCAAGGAACTACTGTATGAGAGAACTATTCCGACGTAGTTTAGATATTATGATGCTTTTCTAAAGACAGCAAGAGAAACCCGTTTGTACGGGGTAGTGCAATGACACAGCCATTTTCTGTCTGTCTCAGCTATATTTGCAGCATCTTGGACATCTGCCTTCGTCCTCCTTAGTTTGATAGAAATCCATATATGGATAATGTGAATTGTGTAGGGACATATACTACATGACCAAAAGTATGTGGACACCTGCTCGTCGAACATCTCATTCCAGAATCATGGGCATTAATATGGAGTTGGTCCCCTCTTTCCTGCTATAACAGCCTCCACTCTTCTGGAAAGGCTTTCCACTAGATGTTGCCACAAAGTTGGAAGCACAGAATCGTCTCAAATGTCATTGTATGCTGTAGCGTTAAGATTTCCCTTCACTGGAACTAAGGGGCCTAGCCTGAACCATGAAAAACAGCCTCAGACCATTATTTATTCTCCACAAAACTTTACAGTTGGCATTATGCATTGAGACCGGTAGCGTTCTCCTAGCAGCCGCCAAACCCAGATTCGACCGTTGCACTGCCAGATAGTGAAGCGTGATTCATCACTCCAGATAATGCGTTTACACAGCTCCAGAGTCCAATGATAGCGAGCTTTACACCACTCCAGCCGACACTTGGCATTGCGCATGGTGATCTTAGGCTTGTGTGCGGCTGCTCGGCCATGGCAACCTATTTCATGAAGCTCCCAACAGTTAATGTGCTTACTTTGCAGTTTGGAACTCGGTAGTGAGTGTTGCAACTGTGGACAGACGATTTTTATGTTCTTCAGCACTCGGCGATCTCATTCTGTGAGCTTGAGTGGCCTACCACTTTGCAGCTGAGCCGTTGTTGCTCCTAGACATTTCCACTTCACAATAACAGCACTTACAGTTGACCGGGGCAGCACTAGCAGGGCATAAATGTCCATGTAGAACCTGTGGAAAGGGTTTTACATAGAACCAAAAAGGGTTCTACCTGGAACCAAAAAAGGTTCTCCTTTTCTAAGAGTGTAAGTATAAAATAAACTTTATTTGCCTGTCTATAGGCCACATATACAGCTGCTGAGAGGACAGGGGAACCAGGGGATCCTAACATTCCTTGTTCATTATCTCAACATGAATGCCCCATAACCATCATTAAAACCAACCTCAATGAGTAGACAGAGTAGACTTTGATTGATGACATTTTGAGGCTAATGTTATAAGACGTTGCACTGTTTAACCTAAAGGAATGCCTCCTCTCTAAATCCTGTATTGAGTGGAACTACGACAATGAGCCTGATGTTTTACTGGTACTGTTGAGTGACAACAGGCACAGATCAGCAGTAGCTTCCAGCGAGGCTGATAGCCAATATCCTAATGGTTGACAGACTAAATCCCACATCTTTGCCACATGGAGAGTGGAGCAAAGCTAGCTGAGTACAACAGCTGTAAAGTGTGGATGTCTAATCACGTGCAGAGCAACACTGGCCCATTGTTGTCTGCATTGTATGATATTTCACAATGATTAGTAACTTACCATATTATGTCACATTGATGCTAGGTGTCGATCCTGGTTTCACTATATGTGCATGTAGGTAAAGAATTATGTCTACATTCATAATGCCTAAGATAGATTTGGTTTACACCTTTCATTGCCAATTTCCATGTCCTTTAGTGCTTGAAATGTAAGCATTAAACCCAAGTATTGGAACATACTGTATGCCTATTTACACTGTAGGGCTATCTATACTGTAGGCATATCTATACTGTAGGCATATCTATACTGTAGGCATATCTATACTGTAGGCATATCTATACTGTAGGCTTATCTATACTATTATATATACATAGAAAAAATAGAAAAGCACATGCAAAGAGGATAGAATAAGATCAAATGAGGTGGACATTATTTTTTCACAGACAATAATCTCAGACTTTGTCATCCACCTGTTGGTTAGGTTTACAGTTAACTGCTAATCTGGAGACCTGTTGATAATAATGAGAGAAGATTTAAGATCTGTTATAATGCAATATCTCTCACAGACGCCCCAAGGCTGTGTGGTTTAAGTGGCACTAATTCAAAACGCCGAGATGTCAAGGCATTGCGCTATGGTGGCCTGCAGGAAACATGAAGAAGATCATGCTCTACACATCTGAAGGGAAAGATATCTGTATCATATATCTTTGAATAAAAAATGGCAAAGTCTATTAATATATTTCAGAATAATTTGCACGCGCTGCATTGAGAGAAAGCTCCTAGGAGGGTTGAAATGTTGCCTTTCCTTTGTTTTTCACAGAAATACCTCCTTTTACATAAATTATTTATATTTGTCACATCGGACCACATATGAGGTGTAGCCTGATTTCTCATCGATGAGGGGAAAACTCAAAATAGACGTCTTGTTAGAATTAGACACCATCTTCTTCTCGCCGAATCATCCATTGTTATTTATACAATATTGATCACCAATCCAGATATAGCCTATCTCCAATGTCAAGGAAAATGTCCACACATTCTGCAGACGTTTCATAACGTCTCATATGAGAAATATTGTCATAATTAAGTAATTTCTAATACAAACGTGTAGGCCTATAACATTATGTTTCAAATCATTCTTATAGAATAACACATTGAGCTTCTATCGCAGATATGACATGTACTGTAAGAGAGACACCGGGTATACCTCCATTTCGTTTGCATGCTGTCTGTGTGTTACCTTTTGAGAGATGAAAGATTGCGTCCAGTGATACAAAACAAGTTTGTCTTTAGAGAAATTAGGTTTCGACTCTATAGCTGGCTCTTCGCTTTTCTCCCCGTCTGGAATTTCACCGTCTTCATCCATGGCTGAGATGGGCCACCAGCTACAGTTGGTGGGGGTAACATTGTTGGAAGACGCCATGACGGAGGGTTTTGTGCGAATGAGAGAGAACCAAGGGAGGGAGAGAGGAGAGATGGAGGAAGGGAGGAACAGAGAGGAAAGGAAAGAGCGAAAGCGCAAAGGATTTCAGCACCACAAACTGAGCATCATCGATTCAACGCGACGTGGCAGGATCCGTTTCGGACAGCGCCCGGTGCTGAAATCTTTCGAACAATCGATAAAGGTCGCTTGCAAAAATGTTACGCGTAATCCATAGAACGTTAACCCTTAACTCAAACGTAAATACGCTTACGATTGAATCAAAGTGTAGGTACATCATACACGGACAAACATGCGCCGTGGAAACCCCTTGCCAGTGATGGGAGGAGGGGGCATTTGACAAGAAGGTCAAAGTGCTCTCTATGAGAACAGGGTGTCGGAGAGCTGTTAATGAAATACCATTGTTTTTCAAAATATTTTTTAAATAATAGTGTCCGACGTTGATAGTTGCATTAAAAAGCACCCAAATGAAAAATTGTTTAGGTGAAAATACGATGCAGACCAGTTCCACAGATGGTAGCCAATATAGCTCAATTGAATTCCTTGCAATTCATGTGTTAATTCCACATACACAAAACCCCAGAATGAATGCACATGAATGAAGCAATTTTCTATGTTTTTTTTGTGTGTGTTTTTGAACAGCAAATATGGCAATGATTTATCCGTGCCAGTAGAGGGGGCGACATAACATGTTTGGGCTGAGCAATCAGGATCCGAGTCACTTGACCATAGTGCTAAAAGATATCACAAGCAAGCCGCAAGGAGGCGTAAAAGCTAAAACGCAAATCAAGTGCACAATGAACGAAGGAGTGTGAATAATATGAAATGTTTCAAGAGAAATTCGGCTACTGTAAATGGCAGAAATTTTAGTTTTAAGATTCGTCAAATGTTTACGGAGTAAGAGTGTGGTTGCAGCTTAGTTTTAGTACAATTTGCTTGATTATTTATAGCTTAATTATTTCCCATTCAATTCGTTGTGTGTTGGTCCCAGTAAAGGGAATACTTACTGTATTCTAGCAGTGCTCGTATTTAGCAATTACTAAGCTATAAAGACATCTTTAAAATATTTTGACATGTTACTTTCACCACACGTTGTTGATGGTGCACAATTGGTTGACGCGTTAAATAGAAGAGTGGGGCCTATTGTCAATGCACTAGACTACATACTGTGACTGTAGATAGACCATATGCACGCCCAACCCCGAAGTGGCAAGGGATCTGGCATTACTCCTTGCAGCAGAGTAAGGATTGGGTTGTATTTTTGGAACAGTGTGTGTGGATCTGGTCGCCTTGTTAGGTCTGCTAAAACATTTCCAACAGCACCAACTGTTTGGTGATAGCAGCGCCAGTGAGGGGAGGCAGGGACAGGGGAAAGGGGCTTTTCTATGGCCACCTTGGAAAGCCATGCAACATCCCTGGCTCAACCAGAAAAAGAAGAGATCCAAAAACAGTTCAACTAAATAATCGCATATTAGTTTTACCTCTGGGGGGGGAAACAACCGTAACAAATCTTACTCAGTCAGCACAGAGCCTGTATGAAGTTCATGACTCTGAAATCGAACGGCGATCAACAAAAGAAGCGTACTGAAGTAATCCAAGGAAATAAGAGATGAATAAATAGAGTAAATTGCGCGCCTGAAACAAATTGCTTTGAATTGTCAATAGAGTGCAAGGCTGCATGGAAAATACCCACAAAATATTCAAGGAAAATATAAAGAACAGATTGGCACAGTGCCAAGGATCTTCTAAATCGTTTTTGATGACAGGTGAGGGCGGATCCATTCTGACAGAATATATTTTAAAGTCATTGATTTGACTCCGCCTTTAAAACTACATTTTTTTTGTCTGCAGTCACAGAAGGGAAGGTATGAGTGGAGGTCGTTTTGAATTTGATGATGGTGGAGCTTATTGTGGTGGTTGGGAAGGTGGCAAAGCCCATGGGCATGGGATCTGCACTGGACCTAAAGGACAGGGCGAGTTCTCCGGCTCCTGGAATTACGGCTTTGAAGTGGTTGGAGTTTACACCTGGCCCAGCGGAAACGCCTATGAAGGATTCTGGTCGCAAGGGAAGCGCCATGGTCTAGGAGTTGAGACTAAAGGACATTGGGTTTACAAGGGAGAATGGACTCATGGCTTCAAGGGGAGATATGGCTTGAGGCTGAGTGTTGGTAGTGGGGCAAAGTATGAAGGAACGTGGAATAACGGATTGCAAGATGGATATGGCACAGAGACCTATGCTGATGGTGGTATGTTTTTTATTCCTTTATTTATATGTTGTCCTGAATCTGGTGGAGCCAGGGCTTGTTCAGCCTCACTTAATCATGTACTTCCTAGACACATCATGGGAATCTTGCATTTGTACAATGTAATAACTGTGTAATAACACTGTAATGGCATCTTTGCACATCCATTAGCCTCGGGTTGACATCTGACTTACCTGACATTTAACATTTGAAGAAGGTTAAGGGTAGAGGTAATTAATTACATAGGACAGGTATGCATTTTTGGTTTATGCTGATATTCTCAGCTGCACTTGGATATATATAAGAGCAGGGATATGAGAGGATGGGCTTTACACTACAGTACAATACTAATGTTCCATTTGAGTGTTTTATAAGAGAATTAGTGACTCAAGCTTGCAGCAGTGAACCAAGGAGAGGAACCCAAGTGTTGCTGCAGATGGTCCATTGGGATCTTGCCCATTCATAAGGACCTCTTGCCAAACGATAGTGGCAGTGGATGGCACATTAGCGGTGTGTGTGCTATGGTGTGGAATGTTAAGCTGTGTTTTTACGTGGGAGATATTATGTCAATTGCTGCCACACGAACGAACGTGCACACAAACACACACACACACAAGAAGTCATGGGCCTAGAGTGAAAGTGATGATTTAGGATCAGGTCCCCCTGCTGTCCATGTAATTGTATTCATTATGATCTAAACTGATCCTGGATCAGCACTTCTACTCTGAGACATTTGATGAAAATGAAAGGATCAGGAGGAGAAACAGTGATTGCCCTACTGTTGAATGAATGAATAATCAGAGGAGTTGGCAAACACACATACAGTAGAGATCTAGGACTAAGAAATGTCCCCCTCGGGGATCAATAAAGTACCTATCTACAGTGGGGAGAACAAGTATTTGATACACTGCCGATTTTGCAGGTTTTCCCACTTACAAAGCATGTAGAAGTCTGTAATTTTTTTCATAGGTACACTTCAACTGTGAGTGACGGAATCTAAAACAAAAATCCAGAAAATCACATTGTATGATTTTTAAGTAATTAATTAGCATTTTATTGCATGACATAAGTATTTGATACATCAGAAAAGCAGAACTTAATATTTGGTACAGAAACCTTTGTTTGCAATTACAGAGATCATACGTTTCCTGTAGTTCTTGACCAGGTTTGCACACACTGCTGCAGGGATTTTGGCCCACTCCTCCATACAAATCCTTCAGGTTTCGGGGCTGTCGCTGGGCAATACGGACTTTCAGCTCCCTCCAAAGGTTTTCTATTGGGTTCAGGTCTGGAGACTGGCTAGGCCACTCCAGGACCTTGAGATGCTTCTTACGGAGCCACTCCTTAGTTGCCCTGGCTGTGTGTTTCGGGTCGTTGTCATGCTGGAAGACCCAGCCACGACCCATCTTCAATGCTCTTACTGAGGGAAGGAGGTTGTTGGCCAAGATCTCGCGATACATGGCCCCATCCATCCTCCCCTCAATACGGTGCAGTCGTCCTGTCCCCTTTGCAGAAAAGCATCCCCAAAGAATGATTTTTCCACCTCCATGCTTCACGGTTGGGATGGTGTTCTTGGGGTTGTACTCATCCTTCTTCTTCCTCCAAACACGGCGAGTGGAGTTTAGACCAAAAAGCTCTATTTTTGTCTCATCAGACCACATGAACTTCTCCCATTCCTCCTCTGGATCATCCAGATGGTCATTGGCAAACTTCAGACGGGCCTGGACATGCGCTGGCTTGAGCAGGGGGACCTTGCGTGCCTGCAGGATTTTAATCCATGACGGCGTAGTGTGTTACTAATGGCTTTCTTTGAGACTGTGGTCCCAGCTCTCTTCAGGTCATTGACCAGGTCCTGCCGTGTAGTTCTGGGCTGATCCCTCACCTTCCTCATGATCATTGATGCCCCACGAGGTGAGATCTTGCATGGTGCCCCAGACCGAGTTGCTTGCCTATTGTCCTGTAGCCCATCCCAGCCTTGTGCAGGTCTACAATTTTATCCCTGATGTCCTTACACAGCTCTCTGGTCTTGGCCATTGTGGAGAGGTTGGAGTCTGTTTGATTGAGTGTGTGGACAGGTGTCTTTTATACAGGTAACGAGTTCAAACAGGTGCAGTTAATACAGGTAATGAGTGGAGAACAGGAGGGCTTCTTAAAGAAAAACTAACAGGTCTGTGAGAGCCGGAATTCTTTCTGGTTGGTAGGTGATCAAATACTTATGTCATGCAATAAAATGCAAATTAATTATTTAAAAATCATACAATGTGATTTTCTGGATTTTTGTTTTAGATTCCGTCTCTCACAGTTGAAGTGTACCTATGATAAAAAATTACAGATCTCTACATGCTTTGTAAGTAGGAAAACCTGCAAAATCAGCAGTGTATCAAATACTTGTTCTCCCCACTGTATCTATCTATCTATCTATCTATCTATCTATCTATCTATCTATCTATCTATCTATCTATCTATCTATCTATCTATCTATCTATCTATCTATCTATCTATCTATCTATCTATCTATCTATCTATCTATCTATCTATCTATCTATCTATCTATCTATCTATCTATCTATATTTTCCTCATACTGTGACTGTACACTTGAACCAGCGGAGAGATCACACCAATAATATGGGTGGCAGGGCTGTCTGTTTAAAGCCCCTGGTGCCCTCAGTAGCTGACTCATTGGATTTTGGCCCTTTTGATTGGTTGATTGGTGAGGTTCTGACACCATGTGTCAGGAAGTAATAATAGCCCAGCAGACTGCTGTGTCCTCTTGGCCTGAGGGTCTAGCTATAGCTACAGCCAATGGCATCCAGACACGTGTTTGATTTAGCATGAGAGACCCACGATCAGTTTGGGTCACATTAATAACTTTAGTTGAACTTCAACTATACTGAATAAAAATATGAACGCAACATGCAGCAATTTTCAAAGATTCTACTGAGTTACAGTTCATATAAGGAAATCAGTCAATTGAAATAAATTCATTAGGCACTAATCTATGGATTTGTTGGTCACAGATACCTTTAAAAAAAGGTAAGGGTGTGTATCAGAAAACAAGTCAGTATCTGGTGTTACCACTATTTGCCTCATGCAGCGAGACACATCTCCTTTGCATAGAGTTCATTGATTGTGGCCTGTGGAATGTTGTCCCACTCCTCTTCAATGGCTGTGCAAAGTTGCTGCATATTGGCAGGAACTGGAACAGGCTGTCGTACATGTTGATCCAGAGCATCCCAAACATGCTCAATGGGTAACATGTCTGGTGAGTATGGAGGCCATGGAAGAACTGGGACATTTTCAGCTTCCAGGAATTGTGTACAGATCCTTGTGACATGGGGCCGTGCATTATCATGATAAAACATAAGGTGATGGCGGCGAATGATTTAGAGTGGCCTTTTATTGTCCTCAGCACAAGATGCACCTGTGTAATGATCTGTTTAATCAGCTTCTTGATATGCCACACCTGTCAGGTGGGTGGATTATCTTGGCAAAAGAGAAATGCTCACTAGCAGGGATGTAAACAAATTTGTGCACAACATTTGAGAGAAATGTGTATATGGGATCTTCTATTTCAGCTCATGAAACATGGGATCAACACTTTACTTACGGTATCAAACCATATAGGCTGACTGTGCCAATGCTCTCACAGTACATTGAAAGTTCTGGTTATTTTATTCTACTTTCAAAACAAAACCAATCATCTTGTCTCACTGTTGAAGTGCTTGCAATTATATAAGGGGGATCATTTGGTGTGAGTTAAAGAGCTAGCCCAAACATTTTAATTCAAATCAGAGCCTGGCAAAGCTTAAGCTTTTATTGCCTATTTCTCCAGATGTTAACATATCTATCAATTCCCTGTCTTGTCTTTCCAGGCACATTTCAGGGTCAATTTACTGGTGGCATGCGACACGGGTACGGAGTACGTCAGAGCGTGCCTTATGGCATGGCAGCGGTGGTTCGCTCCCCTCTCCGCACCTCCCTCACCTCCCTCCGCAGCGAGCAAAGTAATGGCACCCTGCTTCAGCAGGACATCCCCGTCATCATTGCCACCAACGCTGCCGGCCAGGAGGCCCGAGTCACAACACCCACCCAGCTGGGACCCTCCAGGGGTGGCTTCGCCCTCACGCTCCAGGTGGACCCAGACGCCGTCAAGCCCAAGAAGAAGGGCCTGTTCCGAAGGGGCTCTCTCCTGGGGAAACTGAAGAAGTCTGACTCCCGTACTTCCTTATCCAGCGTAAGGAGCAAGCTAAGCTTCCTGGGAGCGAGGAGCGAGTCAGCATTGAGTTCGGCGGCCAGCGATATGGCCAGCGATGCCAACTCCACCATCAGTCTGGGAGACGAGAGCCTGGCCGGGGCAGAGGATTTCCCCCCTGTGGAGGCCGACATCGACGCCACCACCACAGAGGTTTACATGGGGGAGTGGAAGAACGACAAGCGTTCAGGCTATGGAATAAGCGAACGTTCCAGTGGGCTAAAGTATGAAGGGGAATGGCTGGACAACCAGCGACACGGCTATGGATGCACCACCTTTGCAGAAGGAGGGAAGGAGGAAGGAAAGTATATGAACAACATGCTCGTGAAGGCCATGAAGAAGAGGGTTATCCAACTGAAGGGCACCAAGATCAGGCAGAAGGTGGAGCGCAGTGTGGAGGGAGCTCAGCGAGCGGCGGCCATCGCCAAACAGAAAGCAGAGATCGCTGCCTCCAGGTATGGAATAGACCATACACATTCATATTCATCACTTGGATAGACTAGGTGACGATGATCAGACACATTTTCAGGAACACTTCAGTAGCACCAAAATAACAATCACGCTATTTCAACCCTGTTGCATTATAACTATTTATTGTCTATGTATAATCACTTACTTACTTACCACATGTTTTCTCTATAACAACTCCCCCTATACCTGTCCTCCCACTAACAATTCACCTCGAAATGCACCCGCAAGATCAAGGCTCTGCTTCAATGTCAATGTCAATGGTCAATGGTCAATGTTTTAGACACTGATGCCTACCTCTCCATAGCAGTACATGGACAAGAGGGCTACTGTATGGCACTGAATGGTAAAAAAAAAGAGTTTGATGGCAAATAAAGACGCCATTGAGTCAGAATCAGCAGTTGCAGGTGTTGCTCCTGTGACGTCTCTGGCTGCGGTCACAATAGGAGCCATAGAGGACAGCAAGGAGAAGGTTACTTCTTCTCTGTGGTGTCATTATATACAGCTTGTAACAGGACTGGAGAGAAAAGGACAATGTCTGTGTGCCACCCTGTCTGATCTAGCCTTGTTAGAAATTCTTCTGCAGCTATTTTTCCTGCTTCTCTTGTGTGCTGTACAGAGGGCAACCGTTGTAGTAGAAGGCTGTTCATTGACAAATTAGCACCACTGTTCGTTGACAGCAAAGCGCCTCAAACAATGACCATGAAGGCCATTCTCTTCCTGCAGTCTATGGGGCAAAGTCAGCCATGTCATACAGAAACGACTGTCAAGTTCGACAGGGGAAGCATGTTTTCAGTTGATTGTGCAGTACCCTCGGCAAGGTAACGGGGATGTCAGGGAATCAAACAGACTTTTTAGAGAGTACCCTCACCATCACACAAAGGTCCCTGCTATTTGGAATCCTTGGGACGTCCCGACCCTATTGAAGTTGACAATTCAAATTTTGAAGTACGGGTTAGGTACGGGTAAGGGTTAGGGTAAGGTAAGGGTTAGGTAGGGGTTAGGTAAGGGTTAGGGTTATTGTTAGGCTTAGGTAAGGGTTAGGTAAGGGTTAAGGTTAAGGATTAAGGGTTAGGGTGGGGATGTCCCAAGGAAATCCCGAATAGCAAGGACCTTGGTGTAATGGTGACGTGGGCCTTTTTCTAAAAAGTCTGTTTGATTTGCTGACATCCCCCTTACCTCTGTCGTTTGCGTCATGTGTGTGGCGTTAGGTTTTGTGACAGGAAATCAATCTTTTTCCGTTGTTAAAGTATCTATTATTTTCTATTCTATTGCCTTTCACCATTAGCCACCACTACTTGGCCGTAAGGGAACTTATCTGCAGTGCACTTCAATTTAGATTGATACAGGACACTTTTGAGAGAGTGTGTTGGTTGGGACTCTGCTATTTGCTTAAGCTGATAGGGAAGGAAATCTCTGAGGCATCTCTTCACAATTAAATGTTGATATCTGACCAAGCATATCAGAATAGGATTTTGTTCTTTGTTTACTGTAGGCCGCATAGACCTCATTTGTCCTTAGGCTACCGACACAGAGAAACCCAGTCACTGACTTTCAATATGACAAAGGTATCTTTCGTGCCTCACCATAGAAGGAAGCAGCTTTTAAATCTACTGTAAGCCACAGCAGCACCTGAAATAAGCCCTGTGTTTTACAACAGTAGGTCTACTTCCCAAATGGCACCCTATTGCCTTTATAGTGCACTACTTTTAACCAGGGCCCTAAGGGCTCCGGTCAAATGTAGTGCTCTACATTGGGAATAGGTTGCCATTTGAGACACATACTTAGGCTCTGGCTGATGAACTGCAGATCCTGTGCTGACTCCTAGGCAGATGGAAATCTAAATATTTTACCACAGAGACAAGAAGTATTACAAGAATTATGGGCCAAATGTGTTTTGTATTGTTTTAAGGCTCAGCTACATCATCTTCTACAGACAGGCCTTTTCCCGAAGACTCCATGAATACAACCAGAAGCCTTTTGAGGACTTACTGTGGAAACCGACCCTTACTGGATTAAGGACACCACAGTGGTTATAACCTGTCTAGTCTCTTGACTTTTTCATCAATGGATGAGGTCAAATCTGATTGTCCCATACATCCAGATCATTTTAGTGGTACCTGGAACCTCCAACAGCCAGTAATGGAATAGTGATGCGAAATATTTTTGGGTAGTTAATCATATTGCTACTCTGGAAACAGTCATGAGAAGATTATTACTTGTATTCGAGAAATAGAAAAGTGCACAACTGGGAAGTGAATGAATCACCTGTATATCCAGAGGAGTTTTCCATTGAAGCCTTCTGCTCTGTTGTTGTGGGGTGGAAGACAGGGCAGGGAAGCTAGCCAGGATGGTATCATTTTGCATGACGTGAACCATGTCCCTGACAGCAGAGCAGCAGTTCTCCCTGTCCACTGCTCAGGCAACTGCCAAGGTGCTAGGGCCAAACAACCAGCAGCCATTGTGATTAAGTAAAGGGGTTATAAATACAACCTGTTTATTCAGCCTGGTCTCATAGACTAGACGTAACATAGTACATGTAAATCCGGGACACTCAAATTAGTAAAATATGTTACGTTTTGTATGGCTACATAAGACAGAAGGTTACTTAAGGCAAAAATGTGTGTGGTTGGTCAAAGTGGATGGGTGGGCGTATAACACGAACAGCTAGCAACCCAAAGGTTTGAATCTCATCACGGACAACTTTAGTATTTTAGCTAATTAGCAACTTTTCAACTACTTACTTTTTAGCTACTTTGGAACTACTTAGCATGATAGCTAACCCTAATCCTAACCTTAACCCTTTTAGCTAACCCTTCCCCTAACCCTAACCTTAACCCTTTAACCTAACTCCTAACTTTAACCCTAATGTTAGCCAGAAAACCTAGCTAACGTTAGCCACAGCAAATTGGAATTTGTAACATATCATACGTTTGGCAAATTTGTAACATATTGTACATTTTGCAAATTTGGAACATATTGTACGAATTGCAATCATAACATATTGTACAAATTTCAATTCGTAACAAATAATACGAAATGGATGATGGACATCCACAAATTAATACGTACCATACCAAATGTAACATATCATACTAAATGGAGTGACTGGGATTTACGTACAGAATAATACGAAATGCTCTGAGACAAGGTTGGTTTATTGAGACACCTTGCCGCCCTCAGGTTAGGTTAGCTAATGCTCCCTCTGCCCCCCATGACTCCCTGCCCTGACGTTCAGTTACAATTTTGAGTTATCCCTGGTCTTGTGTGTGCGTGTGCGTGTGTGTGTCTGATGTGGGCTGAGTCTCTAACAGAGTGTCTGAAGGCAGAAGAGGCCACGGCTTTCTGGGACTGACTGGGTGTAAATGACGCACAGAGAGCGAGGCCTAGTGTTAGTACTCAGTACGAACCGGAGCCCTGACTGGCTGACTAAATAAGGGCAGGCACACACTGTTGCTGTATCACAATCACAAGGGAATGCAGGCAACAGCTGATTGCTGTTGCTCTCCCGTCTTCCATCAACTTTCCTGCCCAGTCACAGTCAGCCACAACCAAAGGATGTTTTCTCTGCTAAATAGTCTACACTGTCTAACACGGTAGACTAGTAACGTCACATCATAGTTTACTGTAGAAGTAGTACTGTTGTAAAACAGCTCATCCAATGAACTAAAACAACCAAGACTTGCTTACTTGAATTACTACAGGCTTGCTTCTTAAGACCTACAATTTTTTATTTTATTTAACCTTTATTTAACTAGGCAAATCAGTTAAGAACAAATTCTTATTTACAATGACGGCCTACCCCAGCCAAATCAGGACGATGCTGGGCCAAATGTGCGCCGCCCTATGGGACTCCCTATCATGGCCGGATGTGATGCAGCCTGGATTCGAACCAAGGTTTGCAGTGACGCCTCTTGCACTGAGATGCAGTGCCTTAGACCACTGCAGTGCCTTAGACCGCTGAGCCACTCGGGAGACGTTTATGGTGTTAGTATCCTCAACTAAACCAATCCCCATGCAGTGACAAAGCTATCAAACAGGTTTGAGCACTTACTGAGTGGTAGCTAGCAGGATGGCAGGTAGCCTAGTGCTTAGAGCGTTGGGCCAGTAATTGAAAGGTTGCTGGTTCGAATACCCGAGCTGACAAGGTGAAAAATCTGTCTGTGTCCTTTAGTAAGGCACTTAACCCTAATTTGCTCCAGGGGCTGACCCTGTAGGTAGGTTGTCATTGTAAATAAGAATTTGTTCTTAACTGACTTGCCTAGTTAAATAAAGGTTCAATAAAAACAAGAAACCAGACCTGAGTTTAAATAGTATTTCAAATCAAGTACTGTAGCTGGGCTTAAATGAGATTGCCTGGTGCAATACAAACCTCACCTATCTGGAATTGCAGGCAAAAAAAAAACAATACAAGTATTTGAACTAGTGTTTAAACCCAGGTCTGCAAGCAACACATCATGGACACCACAGCAGTTAGAAGCCTAGCAACACATCATGTGTACTAGAGCAGTCAGTAGCCTAGCAAAACGTCATGGATACTACAGCAGTCAGAAGCCTAGAAACACATCATGGATACTAGAACATTCAGTAGCCTAGCGGACAGGCAACACATCATGGATACTACAGCAGTCAGTAGCCTAGCAACACATCATGGATACTACAGCAGCACTCCTTGTGTCAGCAGGGGTGTCAAATGGTTTCTTGGTTCTAAATATGACCAAGCTCATAAGTAAGTATAGGTAAGAGGTTGGTATATACATTTACCACTTACAGACGGTAGTGCTGATATGTACCTTCCCACTGGGCAAAAACCTGTTGAATCAATATTGTTTCTATGCCATTTAATACAAATAATTCAGCGTGCTGATGTTGAATCAAAGTGGAAAACGTTTTATATTTTTTTATTGTTATTATTATTATATTATATATTTTTTACCCCCTTTTCTCTGTGCGCATGCACGCTGACTTCTGTCGCCAGTTGAACGGTGTTTCCTCCAACACATTGGTGCAGCTGACTTCCGGGTTAAGCGTGCATTGTGTCAAGAAGCAGTGCGGCTTGGCGGGATCGTGTTTCGGAGGACGCACGGCTCTCGACCTTCGCCTCTCCCGAGTTTGTACAGGAGTTGCAGCGAAGGGACAAGACAGTAACTATCAATTGGATATCACGAAATTGGGTAGAAAAAGGGGTAAAAAAATTAAGAAATAAACATAAAAAAATATATATCTAAACACAACATGTAAAGTCCTATGTTTCATGAGCTGAAATAAAAGATCCCCAAAATGTTCCATATGCACAAAAAGCTAATTTCTCTCGAAATAAGCAAAAATGTGTTTATATCCCTCCTGTTAGTGAGCATATCTCCTTTCCCAAAATAATTCATCCACCTGACAGGTGTGGCATATCAAGACGCTGAGAGCATGATCATTACACAGGTGCACCTTGTGCTGGGGACAACAAAAGGCCACTCTAAAATGTGCAGTTTTGCCACACAACACAATGCCACAGATGTCTCAAGTTTTGAGGGAGCGTACAATTGGCCTGCTGACTGCAGGAATGTCCAACAGAGCTTTTGCCAGAGAATTTTATGTTAATTTCTCTGCCATAAGTAGCCTCCAACGTCGTTTCAGAGAATTTGGCAGTACGTCCAACAGGCGTCACAACCGCAGACCACGTGTAACCACCCCAGCCCAGGACCTCCACATCCAGCTTCTTCACCTGCGGGATCGTCTGAGGAGGGTGTGGGTGGTGCTGAGGAATATTTCTGTCTATGACAAGTTTGTGACGACTGACTGAGTGTCTTGCATTCGCTGCCTTCTTGCCCTCAGAATATGGGGGAGAAGTCCAAAGGTATTTAGGTCGCAGCTTCATATATCATACTTTGTTCAACAAACATTTTGAAGTGAACCAATGAGTAGAGGATCACTATGTGTGGTAAAACTGCCTTGGTTCAGGAGCAGTGAACACTGATGATTCTTTAGCCTGAGCCCAGATCTGTTTGTGCTGTCTTGCCAACTCCTATGGTCATTGTCGTGCAATAGGAGTTGGCTGTACAGCACAAAAATATCTGGGACCAGGCTACGTGAAACCATCAGTGTAGGCTGGTCCCAGATTTGTTTGTGCTGTCTTTCTTGCCAACTCATATGGTTATTACCGAACCATAGGAGTTGGGCTATAGAGCGCAAACAGATCTGGGACCAGGTGAAGTAAAACCATCAGTGTAGACTGGTCCCAGATTTGTTTGCGCTGTCTTTCTTGCCAACTCCTATGGTTATTCCGAACCATAGGAGTTGGGCTATACAGCACAAACAGATCTGGGACCAGGGTACCATCAGTAGTCCATAAACAATATGCTAGCATCGGTGGCCCTCTCCTCGTCGGTTCACTTCACACAAACAGATCTGGGACCAGGGCCTACACTGATGCTTTACTTTACAAGCAATCTAAGAGGACTGTGAGGAGTACTGCAGGTAGTCAAGAAGCACCATCTGTCGTGACACTCCTCCCACGGCACGGCACGGCACTTCCTGGCAACCCAACAGAACGGCCATTTTTAGGAACCTCTAAACACTACACACCAGATCATGTTTGTTATGTGTTCCTTGAAGGAGGCGTCATATCTGTAAAATGTTTACATTTTAAGCACATAGTGTATGTTCATTGAAGTCCCACTACACTCACTATACTGTTATAACTTCTATACTGTTATAACTGCTATACTTTTATAAGTGCCATTCTAGTCTCTGCCATTCTAGTGAGTCTCAAGACCAAGCCTTGCATTCTAAACACTGCTAACATTTTGTATGAAGAATTGTATTTGTTTGAGTATTCATTTTGAGTTTTAGTGTTCAAGAGTTTGTCTTATATTAAGTTACGTCATATCCTAGTTCATAAGCTTGTAAACGGCAGATGGGCTTGTCAGCTGTTCAATCGAACAGACTCTCTGCCTCTCTTTTTGCCATTTTATCAAGATCTCAGCCTGTTTGAGACGACTGTATAAGAAGCAGTGAAGAAGCTCCTAAAAGAAGGATTGTTGACTTAAGAGCAGACAGTTGTTGATCTTCTGTACTATATAAAGAGTCTCGGCCTCCTCAGCCTAATTGTTCTGTTGGGGAAATTTTTCCCATAGAATTAGGAATTAGAATACTATAATTCTTTGGTCATTCTGGAACTTTGAGGGTTTATGACATAGTCCCTCTAGTGATTTAATAGGATCTCGCAACCTGGTCTCATAGACTAGACGTAACATAGTAAAGTAAAACAAGGACCCTCAAATTAGTATGATATGTTAAGTATGGTATGGTTACATAAGGCAAAAACAAAAGTAAGGTGGTTGGTCAGGGTGGATGGGTGAGCATATAATGCAAATGTCTAGCAACCTAAAGGTTGCGTGTTCACATCTCATCATGGACAACTTTAGCTTTTTAGCAACTTTGCAACTACTTACCTTCCACTAACCTTAACCCTTTAACCTAAACCTAACCTTAACTGTAACCTTAAACCCCTAACCCTAACCCCTAGCCTTGCTGATGTTAGCCACCTAGCTAACATCAGCCACAACAAATTGGAATTCATAAAATATCATACATTTTGCAAATTCGTAACATATTGTACAAATTGCAATTCGTTACATACAGTATCATACGAATTGTAATTCGTAATAAACATATCATACGGAATGTATGATCGACCTCCACAAATGAATACATACCATATGAAACGTAACATATCATACTAATTGTAGTGTCCCTGAGTCCAGGTTAGATCTCTATGGCGCTGCCTACCCCTCAAAGTCTTCAAGTGGATTGAAAGCCCCAGTGTAACGTAACAGTATGTCAAGTATTCACGGAGTAATCACAATCAGTAAGACTCACAATCAGCCTGGGCCTGGGCCTGGGGCCTCTCAGTAGCATTGAACCCTGAACACACTCACTCCTTCACTAGGGTTTATAATAACACACTCACTCCTTCACTCACTAGGGTTTATAATAACACACTCACTCCTTCACGAGAAGTTTATAATAACCCTGTGAGGTAACCAGAGACAACTAGAAGAGAAAGTGTGTGGCAGGAGGAGGAGTCTCTGTAGAGTATGTTTAAATACAGTATACATCTTGAAGTGCTGTCAAGGACCAACATTTGATATACATTTATTTAATGCAATATTATGTAGCCATTATGCCACACAGACACATTGTGCAGACACAATATACTGTATGTTCTAAAAGTTTCACAAACTTCTGTACATGCATTTGAGTAGTACACAGCATTTGCCTCTTATACAGTATTCTAATTAAGAAATAACTTAATTAATTAATTAACATGAATTAATAAACTAATAAATCTGTGAATATAACATACAGTACAGGATAACGGGGCCCCTGCAAACCCCCTGGCAGTATGTCATTGTCTGGGTTGAAGTGTTAAAATAATCATTTATTTCTGTTCCAGCTCTCCAATGGCAGAATAGGACACCCTCTACAGCTAATACTAATAATAAACCATGTAACCAACTCAACTCCATACAACAGCCCTATAGCCTTTTAAATGATTAAATATTGTAAACAATAATCTCTGTACTATTTTGGTCCATCTGAGTCTGGTTTAGGATTGCTTTGGTTTTTACAGTACAACCCCTGAGTTGGTTTGTGCTTTTGGTTCGTACCAGTATTCATTTCTTGGACTAGAGGGATAGCTGGCTATAATTCATGGGAACAGACTCTTAAGTGTTAATGATGTTCTCTTTGCTTTTTATAGTGCAGACAAAGTGCAAAGTATCTTTCCAAATAAATAGGAGGGGAATGAGGTCTATGGGGGGCAACATCGATCACCTAAAACCTGGTGAAAGTGTAGCAGAATTTCCCAATCATTTTCACAGACAAATATTGTCACGATCAATGATCAGAATCTGATTAACAATATTTCAACTTTTTGGTCAGATCTGTTTATTTGAATATTTGATCACGATTCCATAAATAGCTACAGATTTAGCATGCCATTGTGAAGTTTAACAGACAGGGTTCACTGAAGATGCACTGTTGAGTTCCTTTGCTCTGCTAGGAGCTATAACCTCCTGAGACCCAGCGATACATGTTTGTCCTCTCTAGTGGACATTAGTATCTCTAAAGCCACACATGCCACTGTGTACCTCTGAGAGGACATTCTGGGCTTTTCAATTATATCTCATGTGTGAGAGTGTCACTGTGTGTAATGACCATGTTTGTGAGTCAAGTTATTTCTAATAGTCAGGAATATATCTCAGGAATAGCTTGGTGAGTTTTAAGAGCAGTGTAATTTATTTCACATTAAATAAGAGCTTAATAAGAGCTTGATAATAAATGTCCAATGTTGTGGACCTAAGGATGCGCAAACTATGTTTTATACCCACATTTTGTCAATGTATTAAAAAGAACTATGAAAATAACACATTTACATAAGTATTCAGACCCGTTACTCAGTACTTTGTTCAAGCACCTTTGGCAGCGATTACAAGCTTGGCACACCTGTATTTGGGGAGTTTCTCCCATTCTTCTCTACAGATCCTCTCAAGCACTGTCAGGTTGTATGGGGAGCGTAGCTGAACAGCTATTTTCAGGTCTCTCCAGAGATGTTTGATCGGGTTCAAGTTCAGGCTCTGGCTGTCCCACTCAAGGGCATTCAGAGACTTGTCCTGAAGCCACTACTACATTGTCTTGGCTGTGTGCTTGGGTTCGTTGTGCTGTTGGAAGGTGAACCTTGGCCCCAGTCAGGTCCTGAGCGCTCTGGAGCAGGTTTTTTATCAAGGATTTGCTCCGTTCATCTGTCCCTCAATCCTGACTAGTCTCCCAGTCCCTGCCATTGAAAAACATCCCCACAGCATGATGCTGCCACCACCATGCTTCACCTAGGGATGGTGCCAGGTTTCCTCCACACGAGACGCTTGGCATTCAGGCCAAAGAGTTCAATCTTGGTTTCATCAGACCAGAGAATCTTGTTTCTCATGGTCTGAGAGTCCTTTCGGTGCCTTTTGGCAAACTCCAAGCTGAGGAGTGGTTTCCGTCTGGCCGCTCTACCATAAAGGCCTGATTGGAACTCTGGAGCTCTATCAGAGTGACCATCGGGTTCTTGGTCACCTCCCTGACCAAGGCCCTTCTCCCCCGATTGCTCAGTTTGGCTGGGCGGCCAGCTCTAGGAAGAGTCTTGTTGGTTCCAAACTTCTTCCATTTAAGAATGATGGAGGCCACTGTGTTCTTGGGGACCTTCAATTCTGCAGAAATGTTTTGGTACCCTTCCCCAGATCTGTGCCTCAACACAATCCTGTCTCCGTGCTCTATGGACAATTCCTTCGACCTCACGACTTGGATTTTGCTCTGATATGTACTGTCAACTGTGGGACCTTATATAGACCGGTGTGTTTCTTTCCAAATCTTGTCCAAGCAATTTAATTTACAAAAGGTGAACTCCAATCAAGTTGTAGAAACACCTGTGCTCCATTTTGAGTCTCATAGCAAAGGGTCTGAACACTTATGTAAATAAGGTATTTATATTTTTTATTTGTAATACATTTGCAAACATTTCTATTCATTATGGGGTATTGTGTGTAGATTGATGAGAGAAAAAAAAAAAGTAATCCATTTCAGAAGAAGTCTGTAACGTAACAAAATGTGGAAAAAGCCAATGGGTCTGAATACTTTCCGAATGCACTGTATATAGTATATCAGGAGGATAAGGAATAAGTCAAGTAAGTCATTGTATGGTTGGGTTTGTGGATATTGAGTAAATTAGGCTTTGTTTGTTTCCCTGAAGGACGACCCATGCTAAGACCAAGTCAGATGCTGCCGATCAGGCTTCCCAGGCATCCAACCAGGAGTCCAGCGTCGCCAGGGTGGTGGCCAGGGAACTGTCCCCTTCCTTCTATCAGCCAGGTATGTGTGGACTTCTCAACTGTATGATCCAGGGCATGATACTGACAAGAGATACAGTACACAATGACCTGGATGTCCAGGCTTTCTCACATACCTTCCAATAGCCAAGTACTGTACACGACTTAAAAGTACGGCAACGCAATACTTTCAAGAACAGGTTTGAAAAGTGAAATGAACAATATTACAAGATTTTAAAAGAAAAGTAAAGTCCTGTTCAAGGTGTCTAGCGTCTTGCTGTGCAGACCGATAGTTAGATCCATCTTGCTGTTGTTTCTGCTGAGGTAGTCACCTTCGAATGTCTAAAAAAAGGAGCGTCTTACTTGGGTAGAGGGATCATATCAGTTTCCTTACAGATCTGTCAGGGGCCAAGGCCCACACAGTCAGGCCCCAAAGCCTCCTTCAGTGTGCCCCTCTCAGTCACTCACTACCCACCCGGGACCTCGCAGAGTGCTTAGCAGATCTAAAAAGACACTGGTAACAAGTTGTCACTGACTGTTGAGTGCCTGCCTGAAATGTCTGTACTATCACTCACACAAAGCTGACAGGGAGAAACAGTGCTAGAGGATATAATATTTCCCAGATTCTACCTGCAATAATTTTTCCTGGATCTTTTTGAATAAAAAATTGGGGGCTACACAACAGTATGCATCAATATTTTCTCCCTCCATCTATTAGTCTTTTTATCTGTGTCTGTGTTTGCTTGCTGCACTTTAGGTCACTTAGTAAGTGGTTACATCAGAGCCTGTAAATAGAAGGCTCTGGGTCAAGTCAGTATTTCAAATCCTACCGTGCAGAGTTATGTTATAGGCTGTACATCAAGAACCAGCTAGCAGTTCATATTTCATTCCTATATTACAGACTCAACTTGTTTGGTTTGGCATATTGCAATTCAGCTGTTCAGTTTAAAGGTCCACTCTGTGATATTTACAGCCTAATGTACCATGTTTTTTAATCGGACAGTGAAAATGAGAACTATGACTAATCCATCTTAATGGGATTTTTAATGTAACCAGCAGTTGCTCTGTTTTCTCAGTTCAGCTGTAGTCACCCCACATGAGGTTTTCTAGCAAGACGTTCCTGGGGTGACTGGAACTGGACTGTGTTACAAGCAGACAGAGTGGCTCCAAATACAAATAGAGATCATGGTGATACCCCTCAAATAGAGACCTTGATGAAACCCCTCAAATAAAGACCTTGGTGATACCCCTCAAATAAAGACCTTGGTGATACCCCTCAAATAGAGACCTTGGTGATACCCCGAAACTCTATCCTTCACTGTCTGCAGTGATTCCAAATTTAAACATGAAAATGCTGCATTTACTCTTAGCTAATAACCTCCAAAATATTTCACAGTAATCCATTTTTGATTAGCTAAACAAATTAGTCTGATCTTTATCTAGTCTGATCTATTCATACACCTTGGCCAAACCGGCACAGCGCATGCGCCATCGTGCGCATGTTGACTTTGTCTGTCCCCACCAGACGCGTTCGTGACACAAAGATTAATATACCAAAAACAACTGTGAGCCAACTATACTAATTTGGGGACAGGTCGAAACACACATGAAACATTTGTGGACATTTAGCTAGCTTGCCGTTGCTAGCTAATTTGTCCTGGGAGTTGTTATTTTACCTGAAATGTATTTGGTCCTTTTTCTCAGGATCTTTGAAGAATTGTGACCCATTTTGAGTCATACAAAATCTTATTATCTCTACTCCGATAATTAATCCACAGATAAAAAAGGAAACATAGTAAGTTTTTCTTTAATTAATCTCTCCTCGTTCATCTTTCAATCACCCACTTGGGTAAGTATGCTCGTGAAAGTGGCGGGACCAAGTTCTATTTTAGCCAGTGGTGTAAAGTACTTAAGAAAAAATACTTTTAAGTACTACTTAAGTAGTTTTTGGGGGTATCTGTACTTGACTTTACTATTTATATTTTGACAACTTTTACTTTTACTCCACTACATTCCTAAAGAAAATAATGTACTTTTTACTCCATACATTTTCCCTAACACCTAAAAGTACTCGTTACATTTAGAATGCTCAAGCAGGACAGAATTATGGCACCTATCAATATAACGCTTTGTCATCCCTACTGCCTCTGATCTGGCGGACTCACAAATCACAAATACTGTGTTTGTAAATGATGTCTGAGTGTTGGAGTGTGCCCCTGTCTGCCGCAATTAAAAATAATACTAAAATCGTGCCGTCTGGTTTGCTTAATATAAGGAATTTGATGTATAGCATTTACTTTTACTTTGTCATTTTACTCAAGTATGACAATTGAGTACTTTTTCTAACACTGTACTTAAGTACATTTAAAACCATATACTTTTAGACTTTTACCCAAGTAGTATTTTACTACTTGGGTAACTTTCCCTTTTACTTGAGTCATTTTCTGTTAAGGTATCTTTACTTTTACTCAAGTATGACAATAGAGTACTTTTCCCACCACTGATTTTCGCTCCTGGCTACGCAAATGCCCGCAAGCAGTTTTGATAATATGATTGAATAACATGAATGTGTACATTTATTTTGCAACGCTCGCGCACGCAACTTGGCCGGTCTAGTCAGGGTGTTACCTTGTTGAGATTAGAATCTCATCAAACATAATATTAATTAATGTTGTTCCACAGGCCCAGAGTACATGAAGAAGAGAGCACTGCAGGAGATCTCAGAGGCCAATGAGCACACCGACCCTATAATGCATGAGCCACTGTTAGCAGAGCAGCCACTGACACCTGCTGAAAGCCCAATGCTGCGCGACAGGCCTGGCTCCACTCCAGCCCGCACGCCCTCCCCCAGCCTGGCTGCCACCCCTCCAGCACCCAGGTATTCCAAACAGGGCGGCGTCAGCAAAGAGGACCCCCATCTGCTCGGCCCCGCTGGCTGGAACGGGGACAAAGGTGGTGGAAGTCGGGGGAGCCGTCCCAATAGCAGAACCAACAGCCGACCCACCACCCCCTCGTCCAATGTGGCCACCACCACTCCCATCCCTACCACTGCTCCCCCTGAAGAGTCTGACCCCATCCTTAGCAGCCGGGGGAACTCCCGCGCCTCCAGCCGACTGAGCAACAAGGTAGAGCAGGGCTCCGACCTCGAGATCAAGCCCCTGGAGAAGACGGCCTCTGAGGTGTCCGACGCTGCTCCCTCGTTAAGGACCAATGTCACCTACTCAGAAGAAGAAGCCTCAACCCCTCATCCCGCCTCAAAAGTGTTCTCCGAAGCTGCCGTCACCCGCGAGCTTAATGCGGCAGAGCCCAATCAAAGAACAGGGTCAATCAATGAACGACCAGTGTCCGCCGTATCTGAGAGCAAACCAGAGTCCAGCACTCAGTCTGTCAATAAAGTGTCACCCAAGCCATCACCATCGCCAAAACGAGAGGCCAGTCCGGCTTCAAAACCTGCCACACCTTCACCCAAAGCGGAGGCCAAGCTGATGAAGAACATGGTAAAGAGGCCAGGTACAAGTGAAGTTACAGAGCTAGATGAATTTGAGCAGGTAAGGCAATTCAAACACTCAATATCTCATGTAATGAACAGTTTTGAGAACAAATTCAGTCAAATGAAGACTGTCCTTACGTGTTCTGTAGTACATTCTCCCATGACCTGAGTTCTAAAAGTAGACTCAAAACATACAGTAGGTCCTCTCTCTCCTCTAAGTGCAAATGTATAACATGGTGTTGCTGTGGAGACAGTTTACTGCCATTGGTGCAGGTCCTTTAAACCCCACTAATCAGGCTCCCTATCTCTCCTTTCCTCCGTTATGTTAGTAATTACCCCTATAGTTATGTTTGTACATATTCTCAATGTCATTTCCTTTTTCTGGTTGGGAGCGTACAAGTGAAATGAACAGATTACATGACATACATTTTTCTCTAGCAACCAACAGCTACCATCAGCTGAGTATAGCTGAGAGAATTCCTATTTTGTCATCCAGATGACTAATTGCGATCTATGAAAATATGTAGATCAACGTAGGTGACTGTTACATACGTAGGTGACTGTTACATAGATGTTTACAGAAGCAACAGTTGTTTGATCTGAATTATTATGGAGGTTTTAGATGCCGTGCAGACTAGGGGTTTGTCTGGTATGTGAGTCCTAAGCAGTCTGCCCTATAAGGCATGTACTCTAGGGGAGGTTTTTCCATAGCCTACCAGCCCCCTGTGTTCAAATGGACAATACTGCATATGAGAACCGACCAGTCGGCCACAGCTGATGTAGACCGATTGTGTTCCTTATAATGCAGCAGCTTCTCTCCCCGTCACCATATTTAAAAATTGTTGTTACCAGAGTCATTACAGAATTGCTACACACAAATAGATGCAACTTAAATGTAAAATGTTACCATAAAGATAATTGTATATTCATCCCATTCATATTGCTGTTGTTTTATAGATCTATAGGAGTTTAAAAGTACCTTACCGGTATATTCATTGTTCTAACAACATCTGCTGCTATCTTGACTGCTACTATCTTGAACAGGTCTGTCTTGCAGAATTTATCTCAATATGCAAACCTGTATAAATAAAGTTTAAACATGAAATGTATCTACCGTACCTCTCTCTTTTCCAGGGTCCGAACACCATCATGATAACCATGGTGATTCTGCTCAACATTGGCCTGGCCATTCTCTTCGTACACATCTTGTCATGAAACTCTGTCGACCCAGGTAACTAACACAGCTCTGTGACTGTCCTACCACTTACATATAAACACTGTTTCAAGCAGTCAAAACACAATGGCGCTCAACTTCTTAACCCTTGCAACGTGTAAGGAAATGTCTGTTTGATCTGATTACAACAAAAGTTACTGTTTTGACTCCGAAGTACTTCAAGTTGATAATGTTGATGAGACATGTTAACTTGTCTTCATATTTGTTTTGTCTGCTTGAACTTTTTCCCACAGGTCAACAGCTTGCATTGGTGTTGATGTAAGATTGCCCACATTTTTAAGCAAGGAGCATCCAGAACAAAGAGACTCAAGCCTTACAGTATATGTAAGGAAACTGACAACAGCTTCTCCACACACAGCCTCTTGTGACTGTGTTGCGACTCTTTGAGGCAAAACAGATTTTCAGAGGCTGGGAATATCTGGAGCTGAATTGAAGGACATATGAACCCATATGAATGAAGACTGAGGGATGTCAATTAATCGGAATGTCAGGAAGAGGGTCTGAATGGACGCTGTGCTTGTAAAGGGGGGGAACCACTGGTGAGTTTCAGTATCTACACTGGAGATGGTGTTGTATGTTATACACTGGTGAAGTCTACGCTAACAAGGAAATGTCACTGTTTCTGAGTCCCAATTTAAGCACTGTGTGTCATGTTTTATCAAACAGCTTAACACCGACAGATTAGAATGGTTGTTGACTGGACAGGTGAGGTTGTGTTCACACAGTCAGTCCAATTTTTTCCACTAATTGGTCTTTTGACCAATCAAATCAGATCTTTTCACATCAGATCGTTTTTCAGAGATGATCTGATCGGTCAAAAATATCACAATTGGGCTGCCTGTCTAAACACAGCCTTAGTGTCAGGAAATTATTAGTTATGTAATTAGATATGTATTCCACTGATAGCTTGCTATTGAAATGTAATCTCTTGGAAAATCTTGAATAAACTGAATATCAATCACTCATTTTTTTCCTTGAATTTTAGTTTGATAGATCAGGGTTTCCCAAACTCGGTCCTCTGGATCCCAAGGGGTGAACGTTTTGGTTTTTGCCCTAGCACTGCACAGCTGATTCAAATAATCAACTAATCATCATTTGAATCAACTGTATAGTGTTAGGGCATAAAACGTGACCCGAGGAATGAGTTTTGGAAACGCTACAATAGATGAAGACAGCGATGATTAGCTGTTTGGGGGGGGGGGTAATACTCCAATTTATTGAGAAAATATATATGTTATGCCACTATTAGTTTTATTTTTCTGCCATATTCTCAACTTTCTTCAGTATACATCAGTAAAGACATCTCACAGTCTCTTTGACGCAGTCTCTGACGTCACAGGGCTCTTGTAAGACATGAAATACACAATCTTGATTCGACAACGCCTGAGAATCAGTGATTATTTTAACCGCAATGGCAATGCAACTCACCACAGCAGTGCAATGTAATGTACAGTTATGTTTTCACGTCAAATATTCGCTTTTCCAAGGCAAATGATTGAGTGAGTCACACTGGACTTAAAACAATATCTGTAACGGGAGTGGTACTGCACTAATGACATGTGCTGTATAATTCAGTAAGAGATTTTGAAATGACACAGAATAGAGGATACATTTTAGGACTTTAACCAGTGTGTGTGGTATTGAATTTCTGGTGTAATGTCTACTGTATGTATACTGTTTTCTGTTTGTCTGATCAAAAGTAAAGTAAAGCACCCTATTGTATGGTTTGATTTCAATAAAACATGACTCAATTGAGAGTCACAGTGACAAATGTGGGTGGGTGGGGGGGTCAATTCTGTCAAAACAATTGGGGAACATTTTGTGTAGATTTTGAAAAGGTAATTATTTGAACAAATGGGCTTGTATTTTTAGGATGTAATTGTGAGCAGTTGTTTGGGGATTTTGTTGGTCTCCATGTTTGAGTAGGTCACACTATTTAAAATGCATTTCATTCAGAACAAACAGTTTGTGCTTCAAAATCAGTTAAGCTGATTTTTCTCCCAACTTTTGTAGGCATGTGGGCACTGTTTGTGTGTTTTTGAACCTTTTTAAAGTACACATATTTTATTCTACGAAAGTATTCTGTTTTTGTGAAAGTAATGTCCAATCTCATATATATTTTTAGTTTTCGCTGTAGAGGCAATGAGATTATACCTCATGTTTGGGAGACAGAGGAAAGTGTAATGTATTTTAATGGAGAGCACTCTGAGACTGTGCACTGTCTAAATCATTATTTATAACTGTATTTTCCCTTTTGTCCCAAAAGGTTGTCTTCCCCTCAAAAGACGATTGATAAATAAGTGTAAAAAGGTATTTGAGATAAGGTACTCTTGCCAGTTTCCTGGCAATGTAAAAGAGGCCTCAGATCTATTACCTTACGATTTCAACTCCACCCTATGGACAATGCACTTCCATTATATCATGGGCATAGCTACATAAGACTCCCTACCAGTTTCCTTACTCTCCATGACATTTTGTAAAACATCCAAACTTTCTGTAACATATTTTCATTGCAATAATACACTAAAGAGGGCCACAATCAGAATTGACTTTGGTTTAACCCAGGAGCCGACATGTACTTATTTAAAAAGCTCTTAGATGTAAGGTCCCCTGTTTAGGGGACCTGAGTTGTTCTGGTACCAGTTTCAACCGACATTTTCAGTTATACATCGATCTGTGTACACCGTAGATCGAAATAGCTTGCAATGAGTGATAGCCCTGGTTCCCACGGATACAGTAGTATACAGTCTGAGCGTGTGTGATGCAGGATGTGAAATCTGAAACCACTTGAAGATGGGATGTCCCTCCTACCATTTATTTATGCGCTCTTCCGACTGTCCATCAACTCCTGGCTGAACCTTGTCAAAACAACTGACAAAGTGCATGCCTGCAATCCTTACATCATAGCGTAGCAGGAGATTGGTGTCTGTAGCACATTCAGAGATTGATTTAAAGCTGTTAATCTAAAATAATTAATAGATTTTAAACAAAAATAACACTTTGGCTTTGTCATAAAATGAGAAGAAAGACTGGTTCCTAACGAGTTCAGGAAGCCAAGCTACAGCTCTGTGAGATGTTCACAGTGACTGAGGCAGACGTTTTGATCAAGAGAGACCTATAGAAAATATGCAAAGTTTCTCTATCACTAAACATACAAATATTGTACACTACATGAGTATGTGGACACCTGCACGTCGAACATCTCATTCCAGAATCATGGGCATTAATATGGAGTTAGTCCCCCCTTTGCTGCTATAACAGCCTCCACTCTTCTGGGAAGGCTTTGCTCTGTGGAACATTGCTGCAGGGACTTGCTTCCATTCAGCCACAAGAGCATTAGTGAGGTCGGGCACTGATGTTGGGCGATTTGGCCTGGCTCGTAGTCAGCGTTCCAATTCATCCCAAAGGTGTTCGATGGGTTTGAGGTCAGGGCTCTGTGCAGGCCAGTCAAGTTCTTCCACACCGATCTTGACAAACCATTTCTGTATGGACCTCGCTTTGTGCACGGGGGCCCCAGACCATTATTGCTCCTTCACCAAACTTGACAGTTAGCTCTATGCATTGGGTCAGGTAGCGTTCTCCTGGCATCCGCCAAACCCAGATTCGTCGTCCGTCGGACTGCCAGATGGTGAAGCATGATTCATCACTCCAGAAAACGTGTTTCCACTGCTTCAGAGTCCAATGGAGGTGAGCTTCACACCACACCAGCCAACACTTGGCATTGTGCATGGTGATCTTAGGCTTGTGTGCGGCTGCTCTGCCATTTCATGAAGCTCCTGACGAACAGTTCTTGTGCTGACGTTGCTTCCAGAGGCAGTTTGGAACTCGAATCTGAGTGTTGCAACCAAGGACAGACGATTTTTGCGCGCTACATGCTTCAGCACTTGGCAGTCCCATTCTTCGAGCTTGTGTAGCCTACCACTTCGCCAGCCATTGTTGCTCCTAGATGTTTCCACTTCACAATAACAGCACTTTTATACACCTGTCAGCAACAGGTGTGGCTGAAATAGCCAAATCCACTAATTTGAAGGGGTGTCCCCATACTTGTGTATATTAGTGTTTTATTTTTTGTTAATCTTTAAAATTAAAGTATTTTGTGTAGATTAAAAAAAAAGACAAATCATTTTTAATCCCAGTTTGTAATGCAACAAAATTTGAAAAGGTGTGTGAAAACTTTCTGAAGGCATTCGTAAAGGATTTTTTAAAATTATTATTTAACCAGGCAAGTTATTTAAGAGCAAATTCTTATTTACAATGACGGCCAACCCCGGCAGATGCTGGGACAATCGTGCGCCGCCCTATGGGACTCCCAATCACAGCCAGATGTGATACAGCCTGTATTCAAACCAGGGACTTGCACTGAGATGCAGTGCCTTAGACCACTGCAAAAACCAAGCCATGAGGTCAAAGGAATTGTCTGTAAAGCTCAGAGACAGGATTGTGTCGAGGCACAGATCTGGGAAGTGTACCAACAAATTTCTGCAGCATTGAAGGTTCCAAAGAACACAGTGGCCTCCATCATTCTTAAATAGAAGAAGTTTGGAACCACCAAGAGTCGTCCTAGATCTCACCGCCCGGCCAAACTGAGCAATCGGGGGAGAAAGACATTGGTCAGAGAGGTGACCAAGAACCCGATGGTCACTCTGACAGAACTCCAGAGTTGTGGAGATGGGAGAACCTTCCAGAAGGACAACCGTCTCTGCAGCACTCCACCAATCAGGCCTTTATGGTAGAGCGGCCAGACGGAAGCCACTCCTCAGTAAAAGCCACATGACATCCCGCTTGGGGTTTTACAAAAGGCACCTAAAGGACTCTCAGACCATGAGAAACAAGATTCTCTGGTCTGATGAAACCAAGATTGAACTCTTTGGCCCGAATACTAAGTGTCACGTCTGGAGGAAACCTGGCACTGATGGTGCCGACTGAGATGGCAACTCTTAGGAAACTCTGCAGTATTTTGTTTTGGGAAGCGTGGTGGCGGTATCATGCTGTGGGAATGTTTTTCAGCGGCAGGGACTGGAAGACTATTCAGGATCGAAGGAAAGATTAACAAAGCAAAGTACAGAGATACTTGATGAAAACCTGCTCCAGAGCGCTCAAGACCTCAAACTGGGGTGAAGGTTCACCTTCCAACAGGACAACAACCCTAAGTACACAGCAAAGACAACGCAGGAGTGACTTCGGGACAAGTCTCTGAATGTCCTTGAGTGGCCCAGCCAGAGCCCGGACTTGAACCTGATCGAACATCTCTGGAGAGACCTGAAAATAGCTGTGCAGCGACACTCCCCATCTAACCTGACAGAGCTTGAGAGGATCAGCAGAGAAGAATGGGAGGAACTCCCCAAATACAGGTGTGCCAAGCTTGTAGTGTCATACCCAAGAAGACTCAAGGCTGTACTCGCTGCCAAAGGTGCTTCAACAAAGTACTGAGTAAAGGGTCTGACTACTTATGTAAATGTGTTATTTCATTTTTTTATTTTAAATACACTTGCAAAAAAATTAAAAATAAACGGTAATTATGGGGTATTGCGGGTAGATTGATCAGGTAAATAAAAATATTTCAGATCCTTGCACATTGACTAATGATCTACTGTCGTTTGCATCCTTTCTGGTCTCATGACATCAAACCCACGTGAAACCCCTTGCTCATATATATATTTTATCAAAATCGGGGGATAGCCTTGACTGGGACCTGAACACAGGTCCAAGCGACTCTCAAGCCAACACCTTAACTGTTACGCCATGAGGTCCAAACCTCTTGAAGAGGTTCTAGGTGAGTGACTACAAAATAATTGTAAACGGGCCTATATCATGTTTTGCGTCTGAAGCCATCCAGTTTAGGTTCAATCTAGACACAGTGGGAACAGTATTTTTAAACCCCACCTGTCCTGTCCGCCAGCTTGACAGATCTCCCCCATGACAGGGCACGGTATGAATACCAGGACCTATTTTAGATCAGGGCTATGAACTGGTACTGGGCTCTTCTAACGTCTAGCTGGCTTTCACATTAGTAAATTGGAGAGTACATTTCACAGTTCACATTTCCACTTCACAATTAACGTAGATACCATAGAATGTAGTATTCTGCATGTATTATTTGTTCGCATTCTGAGGGTGAGAAAATGCAGCGTCTAGGACTGTGATTGGCTGTGATTTTCTAAGTGTCATGTTTTAATACTACCTTGGTGATATGTTGTAGTGTTCATGAAAGTATTGATCTATTGGGCTATGTATTGGGAATTTTTGCCCATTCATGTTCACGGAAGGACATTGACATGTGTTTATTGCACAACACTGCCCTCTAGACGTGAAAGTTGTTAGGTACCAGAGCAAACCAACAAAGACAAGCACCACTCTGTTGCTCTTTCAAAGAAAAGATCTCATGACAATGTTCAATATCGAAATGATTTTAATTTTAAGTTATTTTAGTTAGTAGTTTTAAAATTGTTAATTATTTGTTTATAGATTATTATAAATCCGTAACAGACAGCTGTATCACAACCGGCCGTGATCGGGAGTCCCATAGGGCAGCGTACAATTGACCCAGCGTCGTCAGGGTTAGTAGGCCATCATTGTAAATAAGAATTTGTTCTTAACTGACTTGCCTAGTTAAATAAAGATTAAATAAAAAATAAAAGTGCTGAGGGAGGACGGCTCAAAATGATGTCTGGAATGGAGTCAATGGAATGGCATCAAACACTTCAAGCACGTGGTTTCCATGTAGTTGATTTTTTGTATTTATTTTTGTTATTTAACCTTTATATAACTAGGCAGGTCTAGGCATGTGGTTGATACCATTCCATTGACTCCATTCCGGCCATTATTATAAGCTGTCCTCCCCTCAGCAGCCTCCACTGATAGACAGTAATGATAACACATTATTTTAATTTTTGTGATTAAGTGTTCCTAGAATCCAATGAATCTGTCTAATCCACCAGTATAGCATTACACATAATGAAGAGTATTGTAAACTAATGGTATCAACACCTTTAAAGGGGAACCTGAAAATTACAACAATTAAACATGTCGTTTTCCATACAATGTCGATTTATTGTCAACATGAAAGTGCTTTTTGATTGAGGTTAGGAGTTTTGAAAGAAAATAGTGGAAAGAAATAATAGAACGTGGATCTATGGAAAGGGGTCATGAAAAGAAAAGGGTGGATCTATGATAAAGAGTTTGAAAGACAAAGACAGACATTTCTAATACTCTTCTCCGTCGTCGTCTCCTTCACCGCTGTCACGTCCCACCTCTTCATAATCCTTCTCCAGAGCTGCCATGTCCTCTCTGGCCTCAGAGAACTCTCCCTCCTCCATGCCCTCACCCACATACCAGTGCACAAAGGCACGTTTGGCATACATCAGGTCAAACTTGTGGTCAAGCCGAGCCCAGGCCTCTGCCACAGCAGTGGTGTTGCTCAGCATGCACACAGCCCTCTGGACTTTGGCCAGGTCTCCACCAGGGACTACAGTGGGGGGCTGGTAGTTGATGCCAATCTTGAAACCAGTTGGGCACCAGTCAACAAACTGAATGGAACGTTTGGTCTTGATGGTGGCAATGGCAGCATTGACATCTTTGGGCACCACATCACCACGGTACAGAAGGCAGCATGACATGTACTTGCCGTGGCGAGGGTCACATTTCACCATCTGATTGGCCGGTTCAAAGCAGGCATTGGTGATTTCAGAAACAGTTAACTGCTCATGGTAAGCCTTCTCTGCAGAGATAACTGGGGCATAGGTGGCCAGAGGGAAATGGATACGGGGATAGGGCACCAAGTTGGTCTGGAACTCTGTCAGATCAACATTGAGGGCACCATCAAACCGAAGGGAAGCAGTGATGGAGGAAACGATCTGGCTAATGAGCCTGTTGAGGTTGGTGTAGGTAGGACGCTCAATGTCGAGGTTCCTACGGCAGATGTCATAGATAGCCTCATTATCCACCATGAAGGCACAGTCAGAGTGCTCTAGGGTGGTGTGGGTGGTCAGGATGGAATTGTAGGGTTCCACCACAGCTGTGGACACCTGGGGAGCTGGGTAGATGGAGAACTCCAGCTTGGACTTCTTGCCATAGTCAACCGACAGGCGCTCCATCAGCAGGGAGGTGAAACCAGAGCCGGTGCCACCTCCAAAGCTGTGGAAAACCAGGAAGCCCTGAAGGCCTGTGCACTGGTCAGCCTGAGGAGAAAGAGGAACACGTCAATAATAGGACATTTATTTGATAACATATTTCACTGATATATTCATTTATCAAACCAACCAGTTTGCGGATCCTGTCCAGCACCAGGTCAATGATCTCTTTGCCAATAGTGTAGTGTCCACGGGCGTAGTTGTTGGCAGCATCCTCTTTGCCAGTGATGAGCTGTTCAGGATGGAATAACTGGCGATAGGTCCCAGTGCGCACCTCATCTGAGGAGAGAAAATTAGCAGCTCATGGAGGAGCTCAATACCATTAAAAGCAAAAAATCATATCTTACAAACATCTTTTACTCAATGTAGGAAACATAAAGCTTACCAATGACTGTGGGCTCCAGGTCCACAAACACAGCCCTGGGAACATGCTTTCCAGCCCCAGTCTCACTGAAGAAGGTGTTAAAGGAGTCGTCTCCTCCTCCCATGGTCTTGTCACTGGGCATCTGTCCGTCCGGCTGGATCCCATGCTCCAGGCAGTAGAGCTCCCAACAAGCATTGCCAATCTGGACTCCAGCCTGACCCACGTGGACAGAGATGCACTCACGCTGGGGAAAGAGAGTTGTTTACGACTTTCTCAAACCAATAACTACTTTTTGAAAATTGATCAAGTATGAATTAGACACATAGGCCTAGTTATTGTCAAAAGGAACATATCTCCTTCAGGTTCTACTGTACAATCTCCTGAAAGAACTTACTAGGCACAGACAATTCAACACCTATTCCACGTTGGTTAAACGTCATTTCATTGAAATTATGTGGAAGCAACGTTGATTCAACCAGAGTGTGCCCAGTGGGAAAACTGTTAGATCTCAGTACATCTTTGGGCACAATAGACTATTGTACCAAAACATTCATCTAAAACTGGAATACAATAACAATATTTAATTTGTTCAAAAATGGCAATAGGATTGTTTGTTCTACTTTATTTTTAGCAACTCTGTAGGGGAGGAGAGGGAGGAGAGGTGTGGGCACGGGGCATGAAAGAAAATGCTTTCATTGTAGAAGAAGACAGGCTACCGGCTTAAACCAGAACACATGGGGACGCATCACCTGACTGAACAAACAAGTGATCAGCTGTTGAACAGACAAACATACAGTGTTTTTTAAGCCAAAGGTCGGACATAGCTTACTGTGGGTGGCTAATTTGACAAATCATTCCCATCTGACCAACACATTTCAAGGAATGCATTTTACTTCAAATGGATTTAGTAGACCTTTAATGCTAACCAAATCTATTTTAATATAGAATGTTAAATCAAAGTATTTAATATTGCATCAAAAATGTAATAGCATATCAGCAAAGAAGTTTGAACTTTGATATCATCAGAAATTCTGAAATATCTCATGAAATATTTGAGTTCTAAATACATTTTACAGGATAGACCTGCCTACTCATTACTTTCAGCCTAGTTCATAAACAAGGCAATTATTTGAATATATTATGAGTGCCAATGACCGAGTTTACATTTGCCTCGACAATAAGTCATCATCCCTGGGTCGCTTCTAATGCAGACAATCCAGACATCAAAGCAGAGAGAAATGTCACTGACAAATTTACCACTAAGCAGAGACATCCGTTTTAACATCAAGTTTTATTAGAGTAGTTAACTGGAATTATCTAAATAATTGGGGTTGATTAGCGTTTTGGTTTGGGTTAGAATACAAAACTAAATCTGTGTAAGAGTATGACTTTAAAAATCGTTTTAGTCCAAGTGACAAATTGTGTTGAAGAAATAAAATAGAAACAGCTTTGATCCAAACACTGATACAAAATTATTGAAAGCAACAACAATATTATTGTTTTATACTCACCATGTTTAAGTTGAGAAGATTCAAGATGCGGTGCGGAGAAAATGAATCTTCTTTAACTTCAACTCTTACAGGCAGACCTTTAGGAGTCTTTAATAAGAAGAATTCAGTGGGTGGGGCCATTTATACTTCCACAATACAGTGGACAGGCTTTGTCAAAACTGAAAGGAAGATCTTATCATATGCCTTGTCCCAATTGGCTGTCAGAGGAGAATAATTCAAAGTATCTCATAGGCGTGTTGAAACTATGAATGAGGGGTTTTCTCTGATATAAGTGTAAGCATCTTCAGAGCCTACTTGTGCAAGTTGAAGTAACACTGTATAAATGCAGTTATATGTCCAAAATATTCCCATTCACTGTAATGTGAAGTATCCATTGATTTTGCAGCTTAGCAATTTCAGAATTCATATGTCTCCAAATTACTGAATTAACATTTTACTACTTTGTAACTACAGTATATATTTTTACTTAATTTACATGTTAGTTATTCGTTATTATTATTGCTATTAGTGTTATTGTGCTGTTATTATTGTTATTGCTTAGTGGCTCAACTGTCACGCGTCGGGATGGTGAGAGACCAAGGCGCAGCGCAGTTCGACATTATTTAGACGAAACAAACACCATCTGACTTGAAACAGAATGTTGAACTACGAACTTCACAAAAATAAACCAACAACGTAATCCACATGTACTCACACTGCTTAGCGTGACTTGTAACATACATACACACAATGACCCACAACCTCGGTGTGGAAACATACAAACATATGTAGGATCCCTAATTAGAGACAATGCACTGCAGCTGCCTCTAATTAGGGATCCCACACAACCCACCACCAGACCCAGAAATGATAGACCTGTCAGACTCTGACCATGGCTACATAGAGAAGCAATAGGCTTCTCTATGACCAGAGCCTGACATCGACGCTCTTAACTGCTAGGCTACCTGCCGCCTAGGTCTACTGAAAACAGATTTCTCTACTTCTGGTGAATATATTGGAGTGTTGAAAACATGGATAAGTAATTGATGAAATAGTATACAACCAAACATATACATGAGAATCAGGTTAAACACATTTTATTGGTGAATCTTCAACGAGACCACACATTTTTTCCCTGTGACTGTCACTACAACAGGCCAGTTGTGCTTAAAACCTAAACAAACAACAATAAAATATAAAACCGTAAAAATAAATGCATTGGTTGTTTTTTTTATTGTGCTTTTATAAGATATGGGAGCCAGGGGCGTCCTTGCATGAACACTCAATACTCCTCTCCCTCCTCCTCTCCATCACCATCGATAGAGTCAACCCCCACCTCTTCATAATCCTTCTCCAGGGCTGCCATGTCCTCTCTGGCCTCAGAAAACTCTCCCTCCTCCTACCCTCACCCACATACCAGTGCACAAAGGCACGTTCGGCATACACCAGGTCAAACTTGTGGTCAAGCCGAGCCCAGGCCTACGCAATAGCTGTGGTGTTGCTCAGCATGCACACAGCCCTCTGGACTTTGGCCAGGTCTCCACCAGGGACTACAGTGGGGGGCTGGTGGTTGATTCCAACCTTGAAACCAGTTGGGCACCAGTCAACAAACTGAATGGAACGTTTGGTCTTGATTGTCGCAATAGCCGCATTGACATCTTTGGGCACGACATCACCACGGTACAGAAGGCAACATGCCATGTACTTGCCGTGGCGAGGGTCACATTTCACTATCTGATTGGCCGGCTCAAAGCAGGCATTGGTGATTTCTGCCACAGATAGCTGCTCATGGTAAGCCTTCTCTGCAGAGATAACTGGGGCATAGGTGGCCAGAGGGAAATGGATACGGGGATAGGGCACCAAGTTGGTCTGGAACTCTGTCAGATCAACATTGAGGGCACCATCAAACCGAAGGGAAGCAGTGATGGAGGAAACGATCTGGCTAATGAGCCTGTTGAGGTTGGTGTAGGTAGGACGCTCAATGTCGAGGTTCCTACGGCAGATGTCATAGATAGCCTCATTATCCACCATGAAGGCAAAGTCAGAGTGCTCTAGGGTGGTGTGGGTGGTCAAGATGGAGTTGTAGGGTTCCACCACAGCTGTGGACACCTGGGGAGTTGGGTAGATGGAGAACTCCAGCTTGGACTACTTGCCGTAGTCAACAGAAAGGCGCTCTATCAGCAGGGAGGTGAAACCAGAGCCTGGTGCCACCTCCAAAGCTGTGAAAAACCAGGAAGCCTTGAAGGCCTGTGCACTGATCAGCCTGAAGAGAAAGAGGAACACGTTAATAGAAGGAGAACACAAGATACCCACATTCTGATCAGTTGGTTGATAAAAGATTTCATTGATTCATTCTGAAATACCAACCAGTTTGCGGATCCTGTCCAGCACCAGGTCAATGATCTCTTTGCCAATAGTGTAGTGTCCACGGGCGTAGTAGTTGGAAGCATTCTCTTTGCCAGTGATGAGCTTTTCAGGATGGAATAACTGGCGGTAGGTCCCAGTTCGCACCTCATCTAAGGAGAGACAATCAGCAGCTCATGAGAAGCAGAACACTCAGAGAAAGGGGTGTTCTAAAATAGTTATTCTAAAGGGGCAAGAGTTATACATGGAACATGTTTCATCTGAGAACATTCTCTATGGAAGACATAGTTCTAAAAGCGTTATTTTTAGTTGGAAAAGGTTTTGGAAACAGGGTTCTTCTACAGGGAAACTCTAAAGGACCCTTTATTGTGCTAGGTAGAACTTCTTTGCCTGAGAAGGAAAGATTACCAATGACTGTGGGCTCCAGGTCCACAAACACTGCCCTGGGGACATGCTTTCCAGCCCCAGTCTCACTGAAGAAGGTGTTGAAGGAGTCGTCAGTTCTTCCGATGGCTTTGTCTGATGTCCAGCTGGATCCCATGCTCCAGACAGTAGTTCCCAGCAGGCATTGCCAATCTGGACACCAGCCTGACCCACGTGGATAGAGATGCACTCGCGCTAGGGTGAAGGGGGAGTCATTTTTTGTCTGATAATTTCAGATGTACACCCCCTTGTGATAGGAGGACCACAATGGCTCAAAACAGTACATAGTCTATACTCTATACGAGGGGTGGACTGTATAATCTACTGTAAAATAAAGTGTGTGAATAGAATAACAAATATGATACCTGTTCTGATGTGTGCATTTCTTTATTTCTGTTCTATCTATTCTATTCTATTATTCTATAATGGAATATATTATGAAATGTTCCATGATGCTGGTTTTGATCTGTTCTTAATGCCCTATGTGTTATGATGTTCTGCTGATGTGTTCTAGTGTTGTGTTCTACTGGTGTGTTCTAGTGTTGTGTTCTGCTGATGTGTTCTAGTGTTGTGTTCTACTGATGTGTTCTAGTGTTGTGTTCTACTGATGTGTTCTAATGTTGTGTTCTAGTGTTGTGTTCTACTGATGTGTTCTAGTGTTGTGTTCTAATTATGTGTTCTACTGTTGTGTTCTACTGATGTGTTCTACTGATGTATTCTAGTGTTGTGTTCTACTGATGTGTTCTAGTGTTGTATTCTACTGATGTGTTCTAGTATTGCGTTCTACTGATGTGTTCTAGTGTTGCGTTCTACTGTGTTCTAATGTTGTGTTCTACTGATGTGTTCTAATGTTGTGTTCTAGTAATGTGTTCTAGCAATGGGGGCTGCTGAGGGGAAGACTGCTCATAAACATGTCTGGAATGGCTCAAATGGAATGGCATGAAACACATGGAAACCATGTGCTTGATGTTGTTGATATCTTTCTACTAATTCTGCTCCAGCCATTACCAAGTGCCCATCCTCCTCAATTAAGGTGCCACCAACCTCCTGTGTGTTCTAGTGTTGTTTTCCTCTGGCGGTGCAGCATATGGAGAGGATTATCTAGGTCAGACAGTTTTAGAGCTGCTGTCTCTTTAAAATGTTATAAAACTTGTCAGAACACTTCCACATTTCTGCTGAAATTAACGTAGTGTTTGATTATATTCAAATTTGTATGCTACAATAATACGTATTTACAGCAGGTTGATAGGAAAAAACAAACTGGTATCTGCAATTATTTATGTATTTATGCAAAATCTCACAGCAAGTTAGGAAATGATTCATTCTAAATAACGGCGGAAAATGTTTCCAAATAGTCTAAAAAGTGTAATTATTTTTGTTTGTCGGCGAAATGGCAACTCAGTGAGCCTACTGTCCACGTTTACCAGAGTTAAGCATGTCTAATCTGATTTACTGTACCGGGGAGACTCCATTCAATTGCCGGTCCCACAAATATACTTTTTATTTTGGATCAACCCCAAAATATTTCCCAGCTTTCAACTCCGACATTTTTTTAAACACAATATTTGAGAAATTACAAATCTGGTAAATTGATAGGCTATAACTTGTTCCTATTGACAGGTAGGATATATGGCCTAGCGGGCGCAGGACTTTCACAAAAATATCAGTAGTTGTAGTTATACGTTCGATAATAGGGCACAGAAAATAAGTCGAATATTGCTCACCATGATATGTATTTGTGGAGGGGATTAGGAGATGTAAGAAAAACGACGAGGAGCTCGATTCAGAAGCTTGCAGTTTGAGGTATGCGATGTCTGGAGATTATTTTATGACGCAACCGAGTCGACAACAATATTATGTCTGTGCCGGGGAAAAGCTCCCATAGAATTGAGCATTGATTTCTTCCTAGAGAAATGTTTTTATTTGAATGGGTTATTTTTTCCTGAACCGTTATAGGCTATTTTGAAGCTGTAAACCTGAATGTGTTTGAAGGCAGACACGTCATGTGGACAGGATGATTACATTATGTGATTAATTCATTTTAAGAACATCCAAATGTACAGTCAGGGTAATAGGGTAAGTAATCTTTTCACTCACCCAGGGTAGCCTTCGAATTGATTACCTTACTAGGAAATTATAATGCAGTTTCTAAAGAATTCTGTAACACAATGTTAACACAATATTGTTTTACAGTGTAATAAAGTGTTATTACAGCGTTATACATACTTGTAGGTATAAGAACAAATTCATGGAAAACATTACCAAAGCCTGATTAACATATCTCTGATTTAACTACTGTAGCTGAAAGGCAATTAGTAAGAATATAAAAAAGAGAAACGACATAATGCAGATTTGTCCCGTCAAAAACTTTATTTTCTCGATCTGTTGATACACTCGTATTCTGCTAGAAAGGCTTTTGGAATCATATTCAGAACATTTTCTGCTTCCTGAATAGGTAGCACCTAGTTTTCCCTTTAGTACTCTTCTCCCTCCTCCTCTCCCTCACCCTCAATGGAGTCAACCCCCACCTCTTCATAATCCTTCTCCAGGGCTGCCATGTCCTCTCTGGCCTCAGCAAACTCTCCCTCCTCCATGCCCTCACCCACATACCAGTGCACAAAGGCACGTTTGGCGTACATCAGGTCAAACTTGTGGTCAAGCCGAGCCCAGGCCTCTGCCACAGCAGTGGTGTTGCTCAGCATGCACACAGCCCTCTGGACTTTGGCCAGGTCTCCACCAGGGACTACAGTGGGGGGCTGGTAGTTGATGCCAACCTTGAAACCAGTTGGGCACCAGTCAACAAACTGAATGGAACGTTTGGTCTTGATGGTGGCAATGGCAGCATTGACATCTTTGGGCACCACATCCCCACGGAACAGAAGGCAGCAAGCCATGTACTTGCCGTGGCGAGGGTCACATTTCACCATCTGATTGGCCGGCTCAAAGCAGGCGTTGGTGATCTCAGAGACAGAGAGCTGCTCATGGTAAGCCTTCTCTGCAGAGGTAACTGGGGCATAGGTGGCCAGAGGGAAATGGATACGGGGATAGGGCACCAAGTTGGTCTGGAATTCTGTCAGATCAACATTGAGGGCACCATCAAACCGAAGGGAAGCAGTGATGGAGGAAACGATCTGGCCAATGAGCCTGTTGAGGTTGGTGTAGGTAGGACGCTCAATGTCGAGGTTCCTACGGCAGATGTCATAGATAGCCTCATTATCCACCATGAAGGCACAGTCAGAGTGCTCTAGGGTGGTGTGGGTGGTCAGGATGGAGTTGTAAGGTTCCACCACAGCTGTGGACACCTGGGGAGCTGGGTAGATGGAAAACTCCAGCTTGGACTTCTTGCCGTAGTCAACAGAAAGGCGCTCCATCAGCAGGGAGGTGAAACCAGAGCCGGTGCCACCTCCAAAGCTGTGGAAGACCAGGAAGCCTTGAAGGCCTGTGCACTGGTCAGCCTGAGGAGAAAGAGGAACACATAAAAAAAGGGCAACACAAGATCCATAATCCATAATATTATCATTTTTTAAAAAGCTGTAAATTCACTTGTTCAGTAAACCCACCAGTTTGCGGATCCTGTCCAGCACCAGGTCAATGATCTCTTTGCCAATAGTGTAGTGTCCACGGGCGTAGTTGTTGGCAGCATCCTCTTTGCCAGTGATGAGCTGTTCAGGATGAAACAACTGGCGGTAGGTCCCAGTGCGCACCTCATCTGAGGAGAGAGCATGAGCAGCAGATCAATAAGGGGCTCAATATCAAGAAAGCAATAAATAATTTCTACTACACCATATTGACTCTATTCATATTCAATGAGAAACAGAATTCTTACCGATGACTGTGGGCTCCAGGTCCACAAACACAGCCCTGGGAACATGCTTTCCAGCCCCAGTCTCACTGAAGAAGGTGTTAAAGGAGTCGTCTCCTCCTCCAATGGTCTTGTCACTGGGCATCTGTCCATCCTGCTGGATCCCATGCTCCAGGCAGTAGAGCTCCCAGCAGGCATTGCCCATCTGGACTCCAGCCTGACCCACGTGGACCGAGATGCACTCACGCTGTGGAGAAAACATAGGCCTATTTAGTCAAAATCAATACTAAAATAATAGTCTGGCCAACTATTCTATACATTTAGAACATCTTTTAAATAATGAAAATAAATAAACCCCCGGAGGTTGAATGTTCTCAAAATAAGTTGTAAGAGAGTTCACTATGTTTTTAATGTAGGTTTGTTTTGAAAGAAGGAATTTAGGAATTTATGTGTAGACTTGAATGTCTCAAATAATGTTTTATGTATCTAGCTCTATAATAATAAGCTACATTATCCATAAAAAAAATATCCTGGTGGATGTCCTTATCCTCCATCACCGGCGACATACAGTTTTGATAACTATGATGCAAGCTGACAGTGCATTTCAGCAAACGAGGACAATGTTGCTTTGGGCGTAAGCCATTTGATGAAATAAGAGCACTGCGCATACTCCATTTCGATCTATTAGGCTACATTATCCCACTGCAGTCGGGGATAAGAAAGGTAATGTTGAACGTATCGAAGGTCGTGCTATTATATTTACAAAAACGCCGGGACAAAACGGAACCGGTTGGCACCATATAGATACTCTACATTAAATGGTTCTAGCTTATTTAATTATATTGTTGGTACCCACCCCCCAGTTGTTGGCACATTCTATGGAATTCCGTTCACATCACAACCTTCCTAACCCCCGTTTTGTCTGGGACATTGCGCCGTTATTCGACCCTGCGCTCGAATCTAGTATTTCATGTTATATCAGGTGCAGACATAAATTGAGCAGAACGGAAGTCTGCCTTGGATATCTATTTAAGACTAATGCTATAATTAAAATAGTCTACAGAATCAAATTAAACACTTAAAAAGTATATAATAACAATATAATATATGTTTAGGCATAAACGGTTATAAAGCAGGTTATTGTTAAAGGGTTGGATATAAATGGCACATTTTTCAAATTTACAATTTAGTAAATAAATGTAAATAAAATAAAAACAATCTTACCATTTTTTATTTGTAGGCTCCTCGAAAGGGCGTCTTACAATTGGACTGCAAGGGAGTCGATGTAAGAGTCTATGCAAATTAATCCTTACAGCTCAGTATATATACATGTCGTGGCCTAACAACTGTGTCTCCTTAATCGCTATTGGGCAAGTCACGGTAAATCTGCCCAGTAAAGAAAACTCTGCATTTTTCCATTGGATAAACGAGAGTACCGTCAAAAAGCACCTCCCCCTAACCGCACCCAGCTCTAATAAATGCCTATGCGCGCACTGAGTGTTAAATTCTGTATTTTAATATTGCCAGCCTCAAACAGATTAATTGCAACTACTGACCACCTACACCAGTAGCCTTTATTGCATATCCCTGTTTCAGTAATGGAATTTTCATTTTCATATGCAGTAGATTATTGTATTATTTCATTAAGCCTGCAGACATATCCACACAAAAAAATTATATATTTCAGCTTACTACTGACTAAATTGAAATGTTAATTTCAACACATCGTAGCCTACTCCATTCATATTGATCTGCAGCACAACACTCGAACACATCAGTAGAACACAACACTGGAACACATCAGTAGAACACAACACTACAAATACAATGTTACACTCCATCTGTCACATAACCTGATGACCTTCAAAGAAACACGTCTAATGGATATGCCTAGAATTTTACTGAAGAACGTGTTTGGTTTCGATGATTGTGTTTTGCTTTTCCCGTATTAATGTGAATATTGATGTGTATATTTATGTGTGCAGAGTATGTTGATGTGTATACAGGGTTCATCTGTGAAAGAGGCCTTGGTCTCAGCGTGACACCCTGTCAAAATAAACATGAAATAAAACAAAGCATGTAAACCCTGTGGCAAATGTGTAATCTAGAATACTTCTATTTGTATTTGTATTTATTATGGATCCACATTAGCTGCTGCCAAGGCATCAACTACTCTTCCTGGAGTCTAGCAAAATTAAGACAGCTATACATTTTTTAAAACATGACAATACGTTCACAACAGATTTCACAACATAATAAGTGTATTCTTGTGATAGATCAACCTTGCAGAATGCAGGCATTCCGGTCCTATCCACTGAAAGAGCTCCACTGACATCGTCATGGATTGTTAGGGAAATGTAGGCCTATATAGTACACATGTAGTACAAATGTAGGCCTATGTAGTACACAAGTAGTACAAATGTAGGTATATGTAGTACACAAGTAGTACAAATGTAGGTATATGTAGTACACAAGTAGTACAAATGTAGGTATATGTAGTACACAAGTAGTACAAATGTAGGTATATGTAGTACACAAGTAGTACAAATGTAGGCATATGTAGTACACAAATGTCATTGTGATGATTTATATTAATTTCAAGCTATAACGTTATTTGTTTTTATGTTTACTGTCCATTACAACATGACCAACATGTAAAAAAAAAAAATAATAATAATAATAATACTAAGCATTCTCCAATAGGGGTAGAATCTTCAAAATGGGGTAGATTTCATTAGCTGACATTATTGATAAAATGTTACAGACTGCACCAACTTAACGTGAGTTCTTGCTTGTCACAGAACTACTGTCTGTGATAGTGGTCAAATGACTCAATCCTAGATCTAGGACAGGGAGCAACAGACACTCAACCCCCATTCCTCCCTGGCTCCATCCGTTTCTAGGTCATGAATAAGTTGCTTGGATACAGGCCTAGTATCCACATAAAGCGTCTTTATCTCTTAGTCACATTACCATGCTTGAATAACAGCAGTAATGGGGAGGAGAACGCAGCTGCCTCAGTGCACAGTATGAAGGAAGTAAACTACATCTTACTTCCTTCATACTGGGCACGGAGACATACAACATTTATCCACAAGTTCATCTGACTCTGGATAAGTAGATAAAGGGCCTCATTGGCAAAATCCCGAGGTATCCCTTTAAGATTTAGGCCCTGCAGTGGAATGACAACAATCAGTAAGCAAAGAAACGTTTTCACAGTCAACAAAAGGTGCTTGTATCATTCTGTCTTTTCAACTTGTTCACAGAGATCATCAGTAGGCCCACCCCTATAAGGGGTGAAGGGGCACATGCTCCATCAGATTTGTCCTGTTTAATAAGAATAATTATGATTATTATAATTGTTATTCTTTTTGCTGTTGTTGTTGTTTATCTGTAATACTACTAGCCACCTGGCAATTTTATTAAGAAGAAAATTAATCTAGATTCTAGATTCTAATCTCCAACCTTCCATTCTTAAGCAACATTCTGTAGAAATTGTTTTTTAAACAGCTAAATTTTTTTTCTATCTGGTTTTCGGGACCACCACAGTCTTTGTTAAAATGGTAAATGATCTTAGAGCCAACACAGGTGCCAAACAGCTCTCTGTCCTTGTACTCTTAGATTTAAGTGCTGCATTCAAAACTGTTAACCATGATGCCCTTCTGGACAGACTGGAGAGGTGGGTTGGCCTCTCCAGTCCAGTTCTAAATTGGTTTAGGACCTATTTAACCAGTTGAGAGTTTTTTGTCACCATTGTTGGACATAACTCAGAGAAAATACATATCACGTGGCGTTCCACAAGGTTCTATTTTGGCTTAGGTACTGTTCAGTTTATATATGTTACCCCTTGGCAACATTATCAGAAAGCACAGCATACATTTTCGGACAAGACACAACTTTACATTTCTTTGTCACCAGAGGATTTTAGTTCTACGGATAAATGATTAGACTTTATTAGTGATTTAAATACTTGGATGGCTCACAACTTACTCCAGCTAAATCAAGACAAGACCGAAGTAATTATTGTTGGAGCCAAAGCACAGAGAGAGAATCTGATCACACACAGGCAGTAAAGATAGAACACCGGGTAAAAAAAACGTATTTGTTATTTTAGATTCTGAACTCAATTTCAAATCCCACATTAGAAACGTTTTACCACCTGAGGAACATTGCCAAGGTGTGGCCGTTTCTCTCTCAAGCTGCAAAACATACAGAATGCTGTAGCACAGGTACTGACCAAGGCCAGACGGAGAGCACACATAACAGAGGTTTTAATGTCTCTGCACTCGCTGCGTGTGAGTGTTCGTATTAATTTAAAGATTCTTCTATTGGTTTTTAAATCAATCCACGATTGTGCACCCCAATACATGTCAGACATGCTTTTAAGTAATGTACCGAGTAGTCCCTCGGGTCTTATGGCACTGGCCTTTTAACTATCCCAAAGCCTAGGACCAAGAGGCGTGGAGAGGCAGCCTTTAATTACTATGCTCCTAACCTTCCGTAAAGCACATTGTGTTGCATTCCATGTCTGAAATGTGCTGTATAAATAAAGCTTGATTTGATTTGAGGTTGGAATAATACTGTGAAATCGTGAACATTATGATAATGTCACTTTTAGTGTAAGAGCTGTTTGAAAAGACTGCCTGAAATATCAGCCTGTTTTGGTGGGATGGAGTTTTGGCCTGCGTGGTGACGTCACCAGGTGGTAAATTCGTTAATAGACCAATAAGAAAGAGAGATACAAACCTCTCTGCCAATAACAGCTAGTTTTCAGTTTCCCCCTCCCTGTTAAGACCACTCCCAGACAGTCGTAGAAAAATGATTGCTTGATAAATTGCTCTAAGAAGCTATTTCTGTTTATTTGTGAAAATTTGATTTGAAAACAATCACAGTAAGGTACTTAAGTGTTACACTGAAATTATTTGGTATTGAGACACTAAAAACGTCTGCATTGGACCTTTAAAGGAAAAGTGTATAAGCTTTAATTTAAATAGCTGCCATACAAATTCCAGTATTCAGGATGGTCTGACAAAATGCAGGCTTTCAAGCATTGGATGTTGTGTAATCCTTCAGGGTAACATGAGTATGATGATATATGCTCTGGCTTTATCAGGAAACTCAGATTACCGAAATGCACTTGCAGAGACCTGAGACCTAAAAGTCAATACACGTTTGGTCATTATGGGTATTTAATTGGATAGATGGGTTTAAAGAAAAACATATTACTTCCCTAACGTGCATACACTAAGGACAGCACAGTGCATTCAGCAGCAAGACACTGTGATCACGTGATCAGCCCAGATGGATGACATCATCATTGCAGAGAATCTAGGACAAAGAGGAAGGAGAAATTGGAGTAGGGTATAAAGAAGGATTGGCTCTTAATTCTGCCAATTCTACATGATTTATCTGGTACTGTTCCACAAAATGACTTTGGACATAAATCTACATATATCCATACTTGAAGATGTTGTGGCTTTGTGTTTTAGGTATGGTGATATTGGCAGGGTTTTTGGAGCATTCTGACATGGCTTCCACGGTCACTCCCATTCATTTGTAAACAATTATAATGATAAAGCTGTCTTCTACATCTAAATATTGGATTGCTCACTTTCAAAAGTATCCGTGATAAGATTAAATTTTATTGGGGTGAACTATCCCTTTAAACGGGGTCACAGAGGACATCCTTTAGGCTAAATCTACGACCTTCCCATGCATTCCCTTAATTGGAGAACGTGTTTTTCCCTAAATAACATTTAATTGTTTTCCAATTGCAATGCACAATGAGAAAAATATCAAATAAAGAAAAAAGCTTCGTTTGAAAAACGTAAAATGTCAGCCTCATATAGGCGTATTACACAGTGTGCACTGGCTGTGCATAAATCTGGGAGCGCCGCCCCTCTCCATCAGCAGTTGTTGCGTCGACGCTGACGGGCAGAGCATACCGTACGTACACCCATTCATTCAGACACAAATAGAGATCTCTCTGCGTAGGGTATTTCTTTGTATTTTCCCTTATTGTTCGATCCTCCTCAGAAAATATGGTAAGTCATGTAGTTTTTCAGCAATAATAAGCCTGAAATAATTACGTGTTTGATGTTTTCTGTTGAGAATTTCTCAAATGATGAGACAATCACTACACGACCATATGGTGGCTATTATGGGTCGATTTTTATTGTATCGTCAATTAATTCGTGATCGGGCGAATATTGAACATCTTGGTGTTGTTAACCCACGAATGTGCTTGGACTGAATTAACGCGTTTGGAATAGGTATTGCATGCTATTTCGGTTTATTACAAGGCTATTACATAAATTGGTAGGCTCATTGTATGGGAATGGAATGAGAGAACAAAGCACCATATTTAGAATGCATACATTTTGGTAGCTATTGAACACATATTAATTGTACAATATTCATCAAAGACAGCCGCATTTATTTATCCAGGTAATGGATATAAAATTGGAATAAAATGGCATCGTATTCTTAAGGTCATCCATTGTGTTGCTAGGTGGTGGAGCGCAGACTGTGGGGACAGAAGGGGATAATAATGTCTCACTACTGTAACGTGTCTACAATTGTAGACTGTAACATATGTCAATGTTAATATGTCTAGTTTAACCCTGAAAATAGACCTATTCCACTCCAGCTGCCTTTTAATTCCTTAGTGATGTAATATGACCTCCTTGTCAGCTTAGTAATGGTAAAAGATGTAAAGATTCCTCTGCACATCAGTTGATTTGTCTCCATTGTGACTGTTCTTCAGTTTACATGTAGCCTACCCGTTCTTCCACTAGGTGGTGTTTTTGGCAATTGTACATTTTTGTCAAATGTAATGTAATTCTGTTACGTTAAATCTTTTTCCTTTTATTTTCCAGCGTGAGTGTATCTCCGTCCACGTAGGTCAGGCTGGAGTCCAGATTGGCAATGCCTGCTGGGAGCTCTACTGCCTTGAGCATGGGATCCAGCCGGACGGGCAGATGCCCAGTGACAAAGCCATCGGAGGAGGAGACGACTCCTTCAATACCTTCTTCAGTGAGACTGGGGCTGGAAAGCATGTCCCCAGGGCTGTGTTTGTGGACCTGGAACCCACAGTCATTGGTGAGATTTCGGTTTCTCATTTAATTGAAATAAAAGTATGTCAAAGATGATTTCCTCTGCTTTCTTGCTATTGAGCTCCTTAATGAGCTGTTATTTGTCTCTCCTCAGATGAGGTGCGCACTGGGACCTACCGCCAGTTATTCCATCCTGAACAGCTCATCACTGGCAAAGAGGATGCTGCCAACAACTACGCCCGTGGACACTACACTATTGGCAAAGAGATCATTGACCTGGTGCTGGACAGGATCCGCAAACTGGTTGGTTTGATAAATGAATATATCAGTAAAATGTTATCAAATAAATGTCCTTCTATTGACATGTTTCTATTTCTCCTCAGGCTGACCAGTGCACAGGCCTTCAAGGCTTCCTGGTTTTCCACAGCTTTGGAGGTGGCACCGGCTCTGGTTTCACCTCCCTGCTGATGGAGCGCCTGTCGGTTGACTACGGCAAGAAGTCCAAGCTGGAATTCTCAATCTACCCAGCTCCCCAGGTGTCCACAGCTGTGGTGGAACCCTACAACTCAATCCTGACCACCCACACCACCCTAGAGCACTCTGACTGTGCCTTCATGGTGGATAATGAGGCTATCTATGACATCTGTCGTAGGAACCTCGACATTGAGCGTCCTACCTACACCAACCTCAACAGGCTCATTAGCCAGATCGTTTCCTCCATCACTGCTTCCCTTCGATTTGATGGTGCCCTCAATGTTGATCTGACAGAGTTCCAGACCAACTTGGTGCCCTATCCCCGTATCCATTTCCCTCTGGCCACCTATGCCCCAGTTATCTCTGCAGAGAAGGCTTACCATGAGCAGCTCTCTGTCTCTGAGATCACCAACGCCTGCTTTGAGCCGGCCAATCAGATGGTGAAATGTGACCCTCGCCACGGCAAGTACATGGCTTGCTGCCTTCTGTTCCGTGGGGATGTGGTGCCCAAAGATGTCAATGCTGCCATTGCCACCATCAAGACCAAACGTTCCATTCAGTTTGTTGACTGGTGCCCAACTGGTTTCAAGGTTGGCATCAACTACCAGCCCCCCACTGTAGTCCCTGGTGGAGACCTGGCCAAAGTCCAGAGGGCTGTGTGCATGCTGAGCAACACCACTGCTGTGGCAGAGGCCTGGGCTCGGCTTGACCACAAGTTTGACCTGATGTACGCCAAACGTGCCTTTGTGCACTGGTATGTGGGTGAGGGTATGGAGGAGGGAGAGTTCTCTGAGGCCAGAGAGGACATGGCAGCCCTGGAGAAGGATTATGAAGAGGTGGGCGTTGACTCTATTGAGGGTGAGGGAGAGGAGGAGGGAGAAGAGTATTGAAATGCCCCTGCAGGCAAGCCATTGTCAAACACTGTTACTGTTGCATGATCTTATTACGATAACTAATAAAACATTGAATTAAATTAGCTATTTGTGCTCTTGGACTTTATTCACCAATTTATCATGACAAAAAGAAAGACACTAGTACAATTTGGGGGGGATTTAAAGAAAATACATACAATTCCAATACTATTCACTGATAAAACGTCCAGTATAAACATTTGAGGATGCACATATGCTCTTAGAAAAATGTAAGTTTGAGGGAAATATGCTAAATTATACACATTTATGAACTTTCAGTTAAAAAATACATGTATAAAAAACAATAAAAGAAAAAGCAAAACATTTCAGATGACTATATGCTTAAATAAGATGTTTCTATGCTGTTGTGTATTCGGTAGTTGAATGGGTTGTTGTCCATTCACACCAGCCTGTCATCGAGCAGTGGGCTTTTCTCTACAAGGTCCCGTTCGACTCAGAAGGTTCCAGAACAGTAGAGGCCCAGAGCTCCAACCAGGACTGCTCTCAGTGCTCTTGGAGGCGGAGCCAACCGCAGACTCCTCCTTCAGAGGAAAGTAGGCTTTGAACCGTCTGTGTAACAAAAGGAGCATAATTAATTACATTCATTTTTTCCAAGGCTCATGTGACTCCTCTGGTAAAATAAAGGATAAAAAAAATATGTGAAAAGTGTTATCAATGGTACAATATGCTGCATACAGTTGCCCTGAGAAAAGGCTATACAGTGTAGACAGACACCATAGGGATCATGTCTCAAGCAAGCTGAAAAGGTTATACCTTGTGGTGATATGGAACTCTTCAGAGAGCTGTGACTAGGGTAGACCAATGTTGATTTGTGACTCACTTGTAAGTGTGGGCCACGGTTCCTGCGACCAAAGCAACTATCAGGACCCCCATTGCCATGGCTACAGTGCCCGCTGAAGACAGACTGGAGCCTGTCACCAAAGAACCCAGAAAATAATTGATGTAAAACAACTTCAGATAACATCATATTACAATATATTGATTATATTCTAAACAATAACAGTAGGTGTTGGACTGAAGGTGTTGGAGTGATTGTCCCAGGGACCCAGGTTCGAGACGTGGCGGGGCAGATGTGCAAAGCAGACATCTTACAGTACATACCCACGGTCACGCTAACTTTGGCGCTGGTGACTGCCAGACTGACATCGTTGGTCATGGACACGTTGATACAGAAGATGCCGGAGTCATTGAAAAAGTGACGCAGTACCAGCTGGCACTCAGAAGAGGGCGACACTCTGTTACACAGGCATTAAACAGTCCGCATCAGACACCACCGTGCACACCTCTGTTGGAAGGCTGGGTGGAGAACAGACACAGGGTCAGAAACACTCAGTGAAACACGAAGGGCCAGATTCCCTGACCCAGACTAATCCTGGACTAAAATGCAAGAATAATTTTTAATCCAGGACTGGGATTAATCTGAGGCACGGCTGGTTGCACCTTAATCCGGGAGGACGGGCTCAAAGTAATGTCTGGAACGGAGTAAATGGAATGGTTTTAAATACATTAAAACACAAGGATTCCATATGTTTGATACCATTCATTTACTCTAACCCAGCCATTATTATGAGCTGTCCTCCCCTCAGCAGGCTCCTGTCATCTGGGTCAATGAAACTGTGGTGGAATACGGGCCTACAGATGTGCTCAAATTTGTTGGTACCCATACAGCTCATTGAAATAATGCTTAATTCCTCCTGAAAAGTGATGAAATGAAAAGCTATTTTATCATGTATAGTTGCATGCCTTTGGTATATCATAGAATAAAGCAAAGAAGCTGTGAAAAGAGATTAATTATTGCTTATTCTATATCCCTTAGAAAAGATATCACTTAGAAAAAATAATAAATAATTGGATTATAATGATATTTCAAACTAATATGTTTCTTTAATTAGTATCACACGTCTCCAATCTTGTAATCAGTCATTCAGCCTATTTAAATGGAGAAAGGTAGTCATTGTGTGCACCACACTGAACATGGACCAGAGAAAGCAAAGGAGAGAGTTGTTTGAGGAGATCAGAAATAAAATAATAGACAGGCATGGTAAAGGTAAAGGCTACAAGACCATCTCCAAGCAGCTTGATGTTCCTGTGACAACAGTTGCAAATATTATTAAGAAGTTTAAGGTCCATGGAACTGTAACCAACCTCCCTGGGCGCGGCCGCAAGAGGAAAATCGACCCCAGATTGAACAGAAGGATCGTGCGAATGGTAGTAAAAGAACCAAGGATAACTGCCAAAGAGATACAAGCTGAACTCCAAGGTGAAGGTATGTCAGTTTCTAATCACACCATCCGTCGCTTTTTGAGCGAAAGTGGGCTCCATGGAAGAAGGCCCAGGAGGAGTCCACTTTTGAAAAAAACAAACATTAAAAAGCCAGACTTGAATTTGCTAAAATTCATATTTACAAGCCACAATCCTCATGGGAGGATGTCCTTTGGACAGATTAGTCAAAACTGGAGCCTTTTGGCAGCTCTATGTTCACAGACGAAAAAAATGAAGCTTTCAAAGAATAGAACACCATACCTGTGAAACATGGAGGAGGCTCGGTTATGTTTTGGGGCTGCTTTGCTGCACCTGGCACAGGGTGCCTTGAATCTGTGCAGGGCACAATGAAATCTCAAGACTATCAAGGCATTCTGGAGCGAAACGTACTGCCCAGTGTCAGAAAGCTCAGTCTCAGTCACAGGTCATGGGTCCTCCAACAGGATAATGACCCAAAACACACAGCTAAAAGCACCCAAGAATGAATAAGAACAAAACATTGGACTATCTGAAGTAGCCTTCTATGAGTCTTGATCTGAATCCTATCGAACATCTAAGAGCTGAAACTTGCAGTCTGGAGAAGGCACCCATCAAACAGCTGTAGCAGTTTGCTCAGGAAGAGTGGGCCAAACTACCTGTTAAGAGGTGCAGGAGTCTCATTGAGAGCTACAGAAAACATTTGATTGCAGTGATTGCCTCAAAATATTAAGTTAAGGGTCCCATAATTTTTGTCCATGCCATTTTAATTTGTTTTATTATTTACAATATTATGTTGAAGCAAAAGCAAAGTCTGATTTCTATTAAATATGGAATAAACAATGGATGCCAATTACTTTTGTCAGTTTCAAGTTATTTCAGAGAAAATTGTGCATTCTTCGTTTTTTGTGGAGGGGTACCAACTTGAGCACGTCTGTACATACCTAGTGGATTTGTCTGTGGACCATGATTCTGCTTAGGGAAATAATACATGCTGTGATTGTCTGAGAAGCCTCCCTTTAATTGGGTCTGGAGAAGGAATACTCACCTCCCTTGGCAGGTAACAGTTAGATCCACTACATTTCGTTCAACCTCAAATTCATCCGTCTTGATCACAGCATTGTCCACTTGCACTATCTTCAAACTCTTAATGCCCTCTGAAGACAAAGACATAAAGACGGGCCAGGAAAATAATCCTCAATGTAAATCAAATACAGTATTAGGATGGAGATTTACATGTTATTTAGACAGTGGACTTAACAACAATGTTAATGCCAGCGCAGAAGGACCCATAGCGATAGATCACACAGTCATCATCCTTGGGTTTGTCACCGGCTTCACGCTTAACAACTATCACCACGGGAGCTTGGCCTGTAGCAGTCTGTCCTGTATCAGGAGAAACAACAATGGATTCCAGTTACTAAATTGAAAATCCAACAATCTAAAGCACAGTGCAGTTAATGTGTTACATGTTTAGCACATACAGTACCTCCCGGGACAGTTGGGGTGTCAGGGTTAGCTGAAGAAGGTATCTTTGTGTCCTGAGCGGTGGAGGCTCCCTCCTCAGTCATGTCCTCTGTGTCGGTCTCAGCGGGAGCTGATGGGCCTACATTTATTGTAACTTCCTGTGTGGCCAACCTCACTGGAGCATCAGCAGCAGGAACTCTCACTGGAGGGAGAAACAGGACAATTCAATTTTATATTTTCTTTGTCAATTCTGGCATAGCCTGCCTACATATTGGGTGAATCTCAAAATATGTTCCATGATTCCCCACATCCTCTTGAGGACACTAAGGATGCAAGAAATCCAAGCTACGAAATTCACTTCTGGACTAAAGCGCTTCAAGATGAGAATTACCTGTTGTGCCGGCGGGGTTTGCAGGCCCGATGGTGACAGCATTACCAGTGGGGTTGACACCAGCTGGTGTGGCACATGCTTTATCAGGGATAACGGCCTGTACGACCACCTGGGGCTTGAAGCCACCAGCCACTATATAGGTGTGGGTGACAGTCAGCTCTCTGGAGATGAAAGCCCCGCTGCTGTCACCAAAGTCCCAGGTGTAGGTGATGTCGGCGTCACTCAGGTACTCGCTGGGGTCATGGAGGCTGATGGTGAAGGCTATCGCTCTGTTTTGGACGAAGCTCAGGTCTGCCTCGCTGATGTCATTCACTTGGGTCATCGAGACTGAGAAGGGGATTTGATCTAAAGATATATAGAGAGAGAAAAAAAACTCTGACACTTATCTTATTTTTCAAGTCATCTACTCATTCATTCATCCATTCATTCACCCATTTATGACACTAACCAGTGACGGAGAACTGTGTTGAGGCGTATCCCAGAGGGATGAACTTCTCATGGCTACGGTAGTGGTAGATGACAATGTCCACGATGTAAGAACCAAGAGGGACATCGTCTGTCCCAATGGTGAGGGAGGAGGATGGGCCATCAGACACCTGCCAGTACTGACCTGTAAAGCAAAGCAAAGAAAATGGCTTATTACGTGCTTATACGTGTTATTACATGCTTATAACATGTTACTACAGGTTTATAACAACATCACTAGCTGACAAAGTAAAACATGAATAATGTAGCTGCACTTTACCCCATGTCTTCCATACAAAGACATATGCAGGGGGCTTGTCACCACCCTTCTTGAAGGGTGTTCCGTTGGGAAAGACACCATTCCACTCTGTATTTTGTGCAGGATACACTGGCTCAGACTGATGGTAATTTGTTCCTGGAGGAAAACAGAGCAAGTGTTGGTTTCTGCTTTGTTACACTATTACACTATATATACAATAGTATGTGGACACCCCTTCAAATGAGTGGATTTGGCTATTTCAGCCACACCCGTTGCTGACAGGTGTATAAAAACTAGCACACAGCCATGTACCAATATCTATAGACAAACATTGGAAGTAGAATGGTCTGTACTGAAGAGCTCAGTGACTTGCAACATGGCACCGCCATAGGATGCCACCTTTCCAACAAGTCAGTTCGTCAAATATCTGCCCTGCTAGAGCAGTCCCAGCCAGTGCTGTTATTGTGAAGTGGAAACGTCTAGGAGCAACAATGGTTCAGCCGCGAAGTGGTAGGCCACGCAAGCTCACAGAACAGGACCGTCGAATGCTGAAGCACGTAGCTCATAAAAAACGTCTGTCCTCGGTTGCAACACTCACTACCGAGTTCCAAACTGCCTCTGGAAGCAACGTCAGCACAATAACTGTTCGTCAGGAGCTTCATGAAATGGGTTTCCATGGCTGAGCAGCTGCACACAATGCCAAGCGTCGGCTGGAGTGGTGTAAAGCTCACCACCATTTGACTCTGGAGCAGTGGAAACGTGTTCTCTGGAGTGATGAATCATGCTTCACCATCTGGCAGTCCAACGGACAAATCTGGAACCAACTCCTTATTAATGCCCATGATTTTGGAAAGAGATGGAACAAGCAGGTGTCCACATACCTTTGGTCATGTAGTGTATGTAGAAAAAGAGTATGTAGTATTTAACCTCAAAATGTAATTTTTGCAGACAGTAACATGGCATTGTAGTCTCCAAAGGAGAAAAAAATATATACACATACTGTAGTCTCTCTCGTGACAGACTTAATTAACAATAGCTGTCCAGAAACCAGCATTCGCGCAAGATTTGGTTCCGGGTGCCAAGATTACTGTATAAGTGACAAAGGACCATCATATGGCCAAAACTCTAATCTTGTTCACAAGCCACTTCCTCCCAATTAGCTTGGGAATGTTCACCAGACATGGGATGAGGTTACCAAAGCCCAGTCAGTCCTCAAGGAGGACTTACCATTGACGGTGCAGTTCTCAGCCCACACCACCTCTCCATCGGGCGTGACCTTCTGTTTGTGTGGGAACTGCAGCTCGATGGTAAAGGTCACCTTGGCTCTAGTCAGGGTGGGTGTGTCATTACCCACAATGAACTTCACCTTGCCACCTGTTGGGAAGAATGTACACTTTGAAGTGAATATCATTAGTATACAATTTCAGAGATACTTGACTTACTTTATGTAAAGTAAGCAGAGGTCATCCACAAATGTCCAGACATTGCACTGTATTATTCCAACCTCATAGTGTGGAAATATATATAAAACACAGGAAAATCACAATTTGGACTGCACTGGGCCTTTAAACCCCTTACTCTATGAGGAGCAGAGGTCACCCACACAGAGATATACCTGATAAATAAAATGAAAATGTTATGTAACCATCAGTGTATACATTGTGTTGAGACAGAGGATAATTGTGCATACCTTTCCAAGAGTCTTTGTACCGAGGATCTTCATCTTTCCAGACCGGATACATTTTCGTATTCCATGATGGATATCGTGTGAAGTGACTCTTGGGCTCTGGAATATAATCATAGAAATGACATAAGTAAGCAGAGCATGCATTCATTAGAGTTGAAAAGGAAGGAGCTGGCCACACTTCCGGTTGCAACCTTAAAGGAGGGGGCTCAGCTCTAACCTAGGGGACTGCTTATGTCAGCTGAGATTGTACCATACATTTACTACAGATTAGGTCTAAGGGTGGGAGGGGATTGTCTCTGACATAAGGACCATGGAGATCAAACTTCATATTTAATTGCACTGATAAACACTGATTATTTTCAGTTGGGATGAACCCCGGTCATCCATACACGGCACCCTAGCCAAAATCCCAATACGGATATCCCAATTGGGGGAGACCATAAGGCTCTTATAAAGAGTATGATTGTTACAATAGCCTACTTTATTGTGCAATGATCCCACCAACGGTACAATTTACTTGTAAATTAAGAACAGCCGCTGACTGATAGTCTCTATATTGTTTGAAATGAATGCAAACTGCTGATTGCTGACAAATGAGACCACTGTGATTTTTAACAACTCATTTAAATCTCATGCTACTTGCACTATGTTGAAGATATCGTGCATTACTGCATTGAATCTTCCTTGAGGCCCTCTGTCTGCAATGATGCTTCCCCATAAAATCAAGAATGTCAACAGGTTTAATTCAAATTTGTGCAATGTTTGCTTATCAAAACACATTATCTCCATTGAAAGGGTTTTAGTCCAGGACTAGGCTTAATCTGTGTCTGGGAAACTGACCCGTAGTAATGCAAAGGGGACATAGTGCTGCACTGTGGAGCCTCTGTCATAAGAGCATCTAAGACAAGACCAAATGCAAAAACGTTCCTCAATACACATCATTAATGAAAGGTTTGAATAAAACAAACGTTGACTGAAATGCCAGATGGGCTGGTCCATTTTTAGCCCAGTGGGCCTGTCTAACTTAATTTTTTGGTGCAATATGATCATTATCTGGCTAATAATGGTGGCCTCAAGGAAAATAATGGTCCGGTGAGGGGGCCTCAAAGGGGGAAAAAAATGGGCAGGTGTGTTAGAAATGCCAGGGCAAATTTTTGGTCCCAGTCCGCCCCTGCTAAAATTATTCTCATATTGGGAAATCCTTGTGTGCCACAGCTTAAAGTGAGGAATAATTCCCTTTTGTAACTTTCTTGAAAACATATAATCGAGATATTCCTGGATTATCTGGGATACATAATGATATCCAGAGTGGCTGTACTTACTTGCTGTAGCAGATGGAAAAAGTGCCAGTACCAACACAGCAAGAGCTGTCCCTGTCCTCATGTCCTAAGTGTGCACACTTCCTTTCCACCTTTAATATGGAATATCCATTTTCTTCTCCTCCACTGCAAACTCAAAAAAGCATTGTGGTTCCTGGCTTTATAAATGCTCTAATCCCTGTGATCCCACCTCCCCAAAGGCACTTGTGAACTATGGGGTTTTTCCTAGAACAGTAAAGGAGGGCTCACTTAGGTAAGGCACACAATGAAATGGAGATTCAAATGTATTTTACATGCACATTTTGGGTTGACCTTTGTAGACCATGTGTACAAGATTGCAGAAGATACCAGAGTGTAAGAAAGACATTGAACTTGTCTGGTGACACAGGGAGTGATATTATCTGGGGAGTGATGTCCACCAATCCAGTTAAAAAATAAGACATGTAGAAAAAAATAACACCTGTTGTGATTATTTCCCATTAGGCTGTGCAGTCTTGGGACTCAGGAAAGGATTTGTCCTCTTTATCTTTGTTTGTTTCCATACTGTAGCCTCATGAACTCACTATTACCTACACATCCTCATGAGTGAACTTAAATTCATACAGTATTTGTTACTCTGATTACGGATGGGTGCAACAACTTGTGAAATCAGCAGTCTACCTTCCCAAGGCTGTGGGGCTTTTCTAGTCAGGTTAGGCTGCCAAAGGGTGGCAAAATGGTCATGCTATGCTGCCCTGTGAATGAATTGTGATAGTATTACCCCCAGTGGCAACCAGTCATTAAGGGCAGAGCTCTGCCTGTTTTGCATGTTAGTTGGGCATTAATACATATCAGTTTGCAAAACAACGTAAACAACAAAAAACATTGTTGAGTTAATAAAGCCCCATACAAACATGGTCTCTTTTTTTGCTTTCTTGATTACGACAGCTCTAAAATGCAGGTGTTTCAGCCTAGCTCAGTGCTTTATGTGTTGGTGGAAAATACAGAGCGTAGGGGTTGGTAATCTTCTCTAGTTGCGCCGTGATTTGCTCAGTGTTCTGTCACTCATGGGGACACTACGTCACTGCAAAATCTACAGGGATCTGCCGCTTCTTGACACACCTCTTGCTTAACCCGGAAACCAGCCGCACCATTGTGTCGGATGAAACACCATCCAATTGACTACCGAAATTAACTTGCAGGCGCCCGGGAGTCGCTAGAGCACGGTGACACAAGGAAATACCCCCGGCCAAACCCTCCCCTAACCATGCTGGGCCAATTGTGCGCCACCCTATGGGGCTCCTGGTCACGGCCAGCTGTGACACAGACTTGGATCAAACCCGAGACTGTAGTGGCGCCTCAGCACTTCGGGGCAGTGCCTTAGACCTCTGCGCCAAAATCACGTTATATCTACCGCAGCTTTGATTGGACTGATCAAGCTAGACAAGCAGTCATCATGAATCACGTCGACAATCTACTGGCAAATCCTTTTCAATCCTTGTCATATGGAAGAGAAATTCTAAATAAAACGTATCAGTGCTCATCGGCCATTGGACATAAACATCACAAATTCAACATGAGTTTGGAAGCTATAGGGAATCTGCAAGCGTTGGAAGGAATCTGCAAGCGTTGCAAAGCAATGCCAAGAGTGCAAAGTTGTCATCAACGCAAAGGGTCGCTACTTAATATATATATTGATTTGTTTAAGACTTTGTTTACTACATGGTTCCATATGTGTTATTTCATAGTTTTGATGTCTTCACTATTATTCTACAATGTAGAAAATAGTAAAAAAAAAAAAAAAAAAAAAAACCTGGAATGAATAGGTGTGTCCCAACTTCTGACTGGTATTGTATGTTTTTTAAAGGCAGTAAATTAGGCTGAATGAACTATTTCGCTGCCGGACAAGGCCGCCGATATCCAGGCATAGGGTTGGTAAGGATTCACTCCATAGTGCTGAAAAGAAAGCTCTGCTGTTGGGACAGCTTTATGTAGGCCCTAACAGTTTGTGGGCACTGATTGTCACTGATATAGTACAATTAATGTATTGTTTAGTGTTGTGTAGTGGCTTGGCATGCATCCATGCATCTACAAAAAAAAAGAAATGTTGTTTGCCCCACCATTTACATTGCAAAATCGCCACTGATTACACCATATCTACTATGGTATGTACAGTAGATGTCCTTCTTATAGGGTACTGTAAGAAGTCTAGTGAAACTGCTGGAGTGTCGAGAATGTTAATAACTTTTATTAAAATTGGGTAATTACCAATGATGTATATAAACCCTGGATTGCTGTATGTATTGGCTACTGAGAGGCTTTGAAACCACCGGGCGGCCATATTGGTATTCAACAGTATTTAAATTAAATGTTTCAAGGACAAAATTACATGTATTTAAGTATTCTGTAGTGGGGACAGTGACCTTAGTAATCTAAAAAAATTATACTTTAGGGAATTTTTGTTGGTATGTTTAGCTCACATAATATAATTTTAAATGTATGCATTACAGTGTCTGTAATAGAATAAATGTGTCAGAAACGAATGTAGTCATTAATAAATGCATTTCTATAGCTTCCAATATATTTTTTACAACGTTGAGGGAGTGCCAAGATGGCTCGGTGGCTTCAACATAGCACCCCTTATTAGTCATCTAGTGTAGCCTATATATATATATAAATCATTGGTGATTACAGTGTCTCATGTGAAAACTCATGTGCTAATAAGTGAATAACAATCTTAAAATACCAGCTGACCCATTGCATTTAGGCCAATCTGGACTCAATCTTTCCCAAAGTAGTCCTAATGATTTGAGGATTTACCTTCAAATACTTGCAGCTCTATTCTAATGTGGCTATTCAGTAATAAAATATTCTGACAATCTGCAATAATCATCAAATCTTGCCAGAATAAACAGTGAATAAAATAACACAACACTCTTGATGCATAAATTCAACTATCTGAGGTATAATACCTGGAATACAGAGGAAGTTGTACTGATTAATGAAGCATTTCTGTGTCAACAGAACAATAGGTCATGTGATGCTATTAAGAGAGACTGCTTACAGGCAGGGAAAATGGCAGGAATGTAAAGTTGATAAGGATTACTGGGGCGCTTGTGACTCCTAAATACATCCAGCTTTGTCCTCCCCTCCCTTTAGAACCATAAAAGTCACAGTGTAAAACTTGTTTTATATTAATATTTTATGATCAAATTGGGAGACTTTAAAAAATGTCACCATTCAGAGCAAAACTATATAAAGTACTCTCTTCTAACTTTCAATTTATTTTTAATTTTTTAATTTATTTAACTAGGCAAGTCAGTTAAGAACAAATTCTTATTTCTGATGACAGCCTACCTACAGGGTCAGCCCCTGGAGCAAATTAGGTTTAAGTGCCTTGCTCAAGGACACAGACAGGTTTTTCACCTTGTCGGATCGGGTATTAGAACCAGTGACCTTTCGGTTACTGGCCCAACACTAACCACTAGGCTACATGCAGCCCTTGTTCCATCATGCATTCAAACCAATGTTAGTTTTTGCACTCTTTTTTTAGATTTAGTCTAGTCTTAGTCATTTTGACTAAAATATCATTAAGTCTTAGTCACATTTTTGTCATTTGAAGAATGATTTAGTCTAGTTAATGTCAAAATGACAAACAGTGCACCATTTTAGTAATCACATTTGTATTGCCTCATTAACCTATAGTAAACATATATCACTGACTTCCATGTGCACTAACATACATACCGTTGTCCTACCAACATATTTTCTGCATAACATCCTATTCTTTTCCCAATATCAGAAATATGAAAAACATAAATAACAATTATCTGGCCATGTAAATTCCTAATTCAGCCTGATATTGCACATTACATGCAAAACAGACACACACAAGCGCAGAGAGAGACTAGCACAATCACCAATCAACGGGAGCTAATGACTGTTTCACCCAGTTATGTATTCGACTCACTAAACCTCAAGTCCGAATGAAGTGCCAAGTCCCCTTTGCTCGAGTCCAAGTCCGTGTCACCGGTGGTCGAGTCCCTATGGCTCAAGTCGCCATGCTCAAGTCCTGATTGCAGAGAAATTCCATGAATAGGGCCAACGTTATTCCTTATTCAACATGTCAGAGAGGCATGTTTGTTCTACATAGCGTATTTCTTTCTGTAACGTTGCATCCTGCTGAACGTTCCCCAGGTTTTTAGTTACAACTAGCTAATGAGGTAACATGATTGAACAAGGTGTAGCCTAAACAACGGTCCAGCGGGCAAATAGCTTGGGTATTCAAACCAGTGACCTTTCGGTTACTGGCCCAACGCTCTAACCGCTAGGCTACTTGCCGCCCAAAATACAATGACGGGCTAACCCGGCCTCCCCTAACCCAGACAACGCTGGGCCAATTGTGCGCCGCCCTATGGGACTCCCGATCACAGCCGGTTGTAATACAGCCTGGGATCGAACCAGGGTCTGTAGTGACGCCTCTAGCACTGAGATGCAGAGCCTTAGACCGCTGCACCACTCGGGAGCACCCCCCTCCCTCCCAAAAAAAACTCTCACACCTAAGAACTACACAGTGTAAACGCTTATGTCTTTTTTAGAAAATAAATGCATTCTTTAATAGCTCAATGAAATTCAAAATAATGTAAGCAAATGCTTCTATCATGTATGTCCAAGTAAACATGTGAGTCTCTCTTCAGTTATCACTCTCGCTGTGAGGAGAGGTGTTGGAGGCAGTTGGTGAATCGGCGCGGGGTGTCCTCCCACTCTGAGCCAAAGTGCTGGGTATCTCATTGCCAGATGACAGCGCAGCCAGATGTGCGGCTAATTCGCTCTGCTTTGCCTCAACAACGTCCTCACGAACAGACAGCATTATCTCTGCAACGAGTCTTTCGGACGAGTCTATCTTAAAGATAGACTCCTTGTCTGAGCTGTCCACCACTCTTAATAAATAAAAAATACATTTAATCTGTACAGCGCTTTTCATAAGAGTTCTCAAAGCTATACTTAAGCAAATACAAAAATAAAAACATTTAGAATCAAGGCAGTTAAAATATCAACAGTGGCCTAGGTGCTAATAACCTTTTCCGATTAGGACTATGAGAAAGACAGTCTTACCTTGGCGTCTGGGACTCTGGAGTTGAGGAGTCTCCCTCGGATGACGATGGACTGGTCGATCGCATTGTCTCAGTCGGGAAATGAAAAGGATCCCTGTAAACTGTGTAAATGTGCATCTTGTTGGGTGGCTGCTCTGGAAGGTGAAGCACTGGGCGCCATGGCAGCCTCACCTTCGGCTTTCCCTCTGGAGAAGTAGGGACGAGGCCAGAGACATTGAAGACTGATTTGGAAGAGGTCAGGGGGATTGGTACTGGGGATTTGGACAGGCAGTCTTCTTTGTGTGTGGAGGAAATTCTTTGGACCTCTTGGTCAATAGGGATATCAGACTCACTGGAGGTATACTCCAATGCGCTCCAACAGTTGCTCATGGCATAAAGTGAGGATGATGCAGAGACATCCTTTTGCGACTGTGTCAGTTTCAATTCTGTGCCATTTGAAACTTCCTTTGAGGTTGAAGTAGGCACACCAATTACGGAGAGAGAATCAAGGCTTCTCCTGCGGTGAGTAGCATTGTCAATGTCTTCAGGATTCTTCAAAGCATCAAGGTAGGACATTGACAGGCATCTTTTGACAAGCATGCAATTGATTGTGGATGCTGGTTTTGAAGTAATTACCGTCTGAAGATCAAGGTCTTCCTGTGAGGATCTTGCACCAACACTCCGTCTGAGGAAACCATCCTCATCCAGTAGATCATCACATACAGTGTCCATGAGACCTGAGGCAATATACTCCATCTTCGGGGATGACATGCAGATCCCTGGATATCCCTCAAAAGCTTCAGTTGAGTAAGATTGTACATCATCTAGGTCAGGCTGGAGTCCAGCCACATCAGTAAGAAACAGTGTGTTGCTTGCCACGAGAGAGGTTCCCATAGCACAAAAAATGTGGCTGACAGCATTGATGGCTGTCTGGCTTGCCTTGGGGGAAATCGCCCTGTTGGGAGAATCTTGTCTAATCAAATTGATTACTTTATTCTTGACCTGCTCCAGAACTTTGATGATTAGGTCTTTGGCAGTAGACTGTAGTTTGGGGGTAAGGGAAATGGCATTTACATTGGCATTCAAGGTCTCACTGGCTGTCTCGGTCGGCTGACAGGCATGGTCTTTACTGAGCTTTCTGGATACACTCTTCAACATATCCTCAATTTCTCTCTCCGAGCAATCCTCGCTTTTGAGGTTCACCGATCCAAATTGAGGCAAAGACACAGAACGTCTTACCTCATTCCTCACAGATTGGGCCAGGATTTCTTTGAAAGGTTCTGTGCTAATTTGGTCCAGAACTCCATCCACAAGGGTGACAAAGAGGTTAGGGAAAGAGGTGTTTCTGGTGGCCTGGTGAGCTTTCCTTCTATGGGAGTCAAAGACATAACTTACTCTAATGACTCCTTTGTCATCAGTATTCTTCTCACCTGGAGATATGAGCATGGCGTCTTGGATCAAAACTGGCTTTACCTCATGGTCTTCAATCTTTACTGCAGGGACCTGAGATTTTGTGTGGCGTTCATCAATTCCAGACAGGCTGCTCTGAATTGGTCCAGGAACAGCAACATTTGATGGACCTTCTTCAGGATCGTCATGTAGTAGGCCTAGTGGCTGGCTGTCTAAAATAATTTCAATACACATATCAATGACATCTTCCACTAAATCATCAGCAATCAACTCAACTTTTGCAGAGGCCATTGATTTCGCTGGGTGCTCGCATGTTGACTCAGAGAGCATTCCTTCCATATCTGCTCCGGAAGTAGTACGAGAACGGGGAACACTGGCCATCACAGATGTCTCCATGTCACCCAGAAGACTGCTCACAGCATTAATGGCTGTTCGGCTTACCTTTGGAGATAGAATCAGAATACTTTAATCGCCATGCAACAAATGCAATGATGTAAAGTAGTGTACTTTTTACTCACTACATTTTCCCTGACATCCAAAAGTACTCGTTACATTTTGAATGCTTAGCAGGACAGGAAAATTGTCCAATTCACGCACTTATCAAGAGAACATCCCTGGTCATCCTACTGCCTCTGATCTGGAGGACTCACTAAATACACATGCTTCATTTGTAAATGATGTGGTGGTTGCAACTCAATATTAGATTTGGAAGGTGTTCCTAATGTTTAGTATACTCAGTGACCTCCCTTGTAGGAAAGGTGTCATGGCATCACACAGCACATACAAATGTTGCATACGACATTACACAGTACATACAACATATTAATATATTGGCTTACTTTTGGGGATAGACATCTCTTGGGAGAACCCTTCTTGATCTTGACAACAAACTTTGTCTTGACCTCCTGGAAAAGTTTCTGTATCAGTTGTGCTGCAGCAGACTCTAGTCTGGAGAACTCTTCTTCATCTGTATCGCCTTCAGCCACGGTGCTAGAGCTTGGTCCTCCGCACTTTCGGGATACTTCCTTCAGCATATCCTCTAGCATTTTCCTCTCAAAGCAATTATCAATTTGAAGGTTCAACAATCCAAATTCAGGCATAGATAGGGTGCGTCTCACCTCATTCTTCACTGATTGGGCCAGTCTGTCTTTGAAGGGTTCTGTGCGGAAGTGGTCCATAACTGCATCGTACAGGTTAGGAAGAGAAGCACTTCTGGTGTGCATGAGAACAGGCCTTGAAACAACTTCTTCCGTATTGGCTGAGGGCACAGAAAGGGCGTTGTCTGCGTCACTGGTGTTACCATTCTCTACTCTTTCTTCTTTGCATTCGACAGTGGTTGTCGTATCCGTCTCCTGGGATGAGGTTGATACAACTGCAGAGGCCTCTGAGTTGCTTGTCTTACTGTTGTTTTCTGCAACCTCTGAAGTGTCAGATGAAAACACCATTCCATTACTGGGAGAGTTGGAGAAAGATGAGATCACTGGCTCCGAGGGAAGTATTTCCAGAGTCAGGGAAGGAGCTTTTTCTACAAAAGAGATTTGTATGTCTCTTCTGATAGCCCTTGAGGTGTTTGGTTGTTCATCTCTTTCACCCTGAAGCTCAGGCAAAGACCACTCGAATAGGAGGCTGTCATATGTAGTGCTAATAAGGTCACAGGCGACACCTTTTAGTTGTGAACAGGAATCTGGGCAGTTCTCTGGGTCTACCTTTTTTAATACAGTCATTGCAGGTGGTTGACTGTCTGGAAGCCCTGAGGTGCCTTCTTCAGCATCACTGTCTAGTGCAAACTCTTCAATGTTTTCCTCATTTAATACGTTTCTAATGTCTTCCAAAACATTGCTTACCACATCAATGGCTGTTTGGCTGGCCTTTGCAGAGACAACTCTGAATTGGGTAGGTGAGTCTCCTCGGATCATTACGATAACCTGCTCCTGGACTTCCTCCAGAACGTCAGTGATCAACGTTGTCACATAGGTGTTTATGTCTTCTCCGTTGGCCATCCGCTCCTCTGGTTCTGGATCATATGCTTTAGCATTGGGTTTGATTGGGTTTCCCCCAAGGAGTCTGCAGGCAGATTCATTGCTAGGATTGGCCGCTCGAGAGACGCACTTCAACACGTCGTAAGCGATTCTGGCACTTAGAGCCCTTTGTGCTGCTGGCGTAGACCCTGGAATCGTCAGTTTGACCTCATCCCTGATTGACCCCGCCAGCTGCTTCCTGACAGGCTTGGAGCCCAAGTGTTCGAGGATGACAGATTTCAGCTGAGCTCTGTCTGGGATGCTTTGTCCCTCGATGGCTTTGAAGATCCTCAAAACAGGTTCTTGGAAACCCTTACGCGGTGCCAGACCATCCAGACATGGTCTCCTCTGGAGTGGTGCAAGGCTTGGTCTCCTCTGTAGCATAACTGGCTTATCCTTAGATTTCCCTACTACTAACACACACAAAATATTACATTGGACTTCATTTAGCATTCATTGGCCAAGAACAAACAATACTCAGAAATATCTTTCGTAATGAAATGATGGTTCTTTAGTAAGGAAATATACTTACCTGACAGAGAAACTGTTTTCTTTACAGTTTTGGAGTGAGCAGGTGGGAGAGAAGGCTGAGCAGAAGCTATAATTCAGGAAAAAAATATAATAATACGAGATGATATACAGCACATTCAACTGCTCCTTGTATGTTGCATTTGGCATAGTCATTTAAAAATGTCTAAATTGTGTAATGAATTCAAATTAAATCTTACCTGGTTTTTCAAATATTTCTTCCAGCAGCTTATTTGGTTTGATAGAGGCCTCTCTCAACCTCTCAAACTCCTGGAGGTTTTTCAATTCTTCTTCCATTTTCCTCAACTGAATTGCCTGTTTTTCTTCCATTATGCTAATTTTCTGTGAAGAACATAATATAGATATCCAGATTCCAAAAATAGCAACTTAGCACCCACAAAAGTTGAGATAAAATTATTTCTTAATTTTCAAAATTATTCAAACTTGAAAATAATTGTTGGTAGTTTTGTGAAGTATGATGAAAGTGTGACATTTGTACCTTTCTGATACGCTTTTCCTTGGCCTCTTTCAGATACTTGGCCTTGTTCACGTCATGCCTCACATCCTTTTCAATGAGTTTCAGCCTGGATCGCTCCTTAGAAACCCAATCCTCTTTAAACTCTCTCTCTTGGTCATACACTGCAGTTTGCAGGCCATATTTCTGTCCCCTGTCCCTATCAATACATTAAACAGAGGAGTCATGACATTGCCAACACAGAGTAGGCCTATGTAACTCAACTTTATTACCTCATACACTTCTTGCTTACCTGGAACCAATGGTTGACTGCAGATGCTTCAGGTTCTGAGCTCCTTCTTTCAGTAAGTACTCTCTCATATCTTTCAGGGTAACATCCTTAGGGATATGGCCTTCCTCTTGCAACTGAACCATTCTTAGCATCTGTTCCTTCTTAAATAGGATAAATAAAAATGTTGTACATGTTAAACACTTGTCTACCTTATAAAATACATGTTACAGTAACATTGTTTTTACAGTGATGAGTGATCATTTCACATTTTCTTGTGAAAATAACATGTGTGATCTCAACATGTGTGATCTTCACAGAAGTTCACATTTAAGAACATAGTCATACTGCCCACATACCATCTTTTTGCTGTAGGTTTTGTGATGGTCAGTCTTGACCGTATCCAGGTAATGTTTGTATGCGTTATACTCCTTTAATGAGCATACGACCTTGAGAAGAGAGAGAGAATCAAAATGTATCCTGCAATAATACTATTTCCTGGAGTTAACTATCAGTAAAGTTTGCAGTCTTCAATTACACGGTTCAGAAACAACAATATTAACTTTAAACTTACGTTGTCATCTTTAGTGATGAAGTTTCGCTTCTTCAACTTGTCTTGCATTTCCTTCTGATGGTAGTATTCATTGAGGTTTGGATCATGCAAATTGTAGTACGTCGGCCTCATAATGTGACAGTTTGGGTCACTGAGATTGAAATCCGATGTAGGCTGATACAACTGAAGGAATCAGGATAACAATGGTTCAATAATATACATTCTACTGGACCCTTCTTCCATTCTACTGGACCCTTCATCCATTCTACTGCACCATTCTACTGGACCCTTCTTCCATTCTACTGCATCATTTTACTGGACCCTTCTTCCATTCTACTGGACCCTTCATCCATTCTACTGCACCATTCTACTGGACCCTTCTTCCATTCTACTGGACCCTTCTTCCATTCTACTGGACCCTTCTTCCATTCTACTGGACCCTTCTTCCATTCTACTGGACCCATCTTCCATTCTACTGGACCCATCTTCCATTCTACTGGACCCATCTTCCATTCTACTGTATGCATGTTATTTAAAAAAAATATATACTGTATCCTATTAAATGTATGTTCTGCTTACCTTTTTACCCAGGCTGGCTCTAAAACATTTAAAGGCAACCCCAGGTAGGACCGGAAGCTTTGTCATTGCAGGCAATCTGCTCCTCAGTGACTGCTTTGTCTCTATCATGATCGGAGGAGGCTTTCCTTTTGGTGGACGAGGTTGCTTCTCTGGTTGCGAGGATATCTGACTTGGGGGCTCTGAGGTCTTCTCCTGAAAACAGCAACAATGTACTTTTTACTAACTCACCTGTGATATGTCATCATAGGAGATACCCAAGGAAATACTGTGGCCATAGCCTGAGTGCCAGTCTGTTTGTGCTTTTATGACAACTCCCTGTCACTCACTGTCATGCCAAACATGATGTTTGGCTTAGATATGAGAGCAATGAAGTTGACTGCTCAACACTGATTGTTATTTTTTTTATTAAGGGAGGCCAAATGCTTGCTGGCATCAATCAATCAAATGCTACGGTGGCAACATGTCATACTCTTTTATTCCAGACAGCATCAGATTCATGGGCTACACATACTAATACAGAGGGGCGCTGTTTCCCTCACTCTGATTATTTCTCTAGCGAGATTCAGCCACGTGCAAATTTTCAGATAATTATGAAAACACAGAGAAATTATTTTACATTTTTATTGGTCAAATATTTGTGGAAGCCTGGCTTCCCTTGGCATCTATGAATACACGCCACTGTGTCTGACTGAGTTTGAACTGGAGTCATCTGCATGCCACAAGACTGTGTTAGCCCACTGCTGAGCGAATGCCTAGGTTCTAGCTCAGGCTCAAGTCTCAGGCAAGGTAATACTGTTCACGGAATCACCGCTACACTTCACCCTCCCTTGACCGCCTCTCACAACACCCCAGCAGTTGATAGACATCAACTGTACGATCAAGGACCAATGCCACCAATGAGACTGACTGTGTTTGAACCCAGATCATATGCACGCCACATGGGGTTAGTTTATCTGACCAGGGTTACCCCGGTGGGAGGAGTTTGAAACGGGTGAAAAGTGATTGCATTCGTTTTGGAACTGCGCTGCCTCCCGGGGTTGAGCCAGGTGCCCCGCTTTGGCCGACAGCGAAGTCGGCTCAAAACAAAAGTTACATAATTATTAAGCTCATGGAGTGATGAGTAGGATTCTGTGTTTTCACACGCAAAAGTAACCGCTTTTGATAAAAACTCTGCCTTCCCAATGAAAACTAGTTTGAAAATTCAAACATCTATTTTATGCAAAAGAGATGTATCTTTCCGGAAGATGCACCATGCTACCTTGTTGACAACATGACCGAGTGGCGCAGATTACTGTTTGATTTGAGAAGGGTGCTCCTTACTCCCCGCTTTCACCCAGCCATTTCCAGGTTCAACCTGGGCCAGTGTAATAGAACTCCCTCACTGTGTGTGTGAGTGTGTGTTGGCCAGAGGGTTGTTGCTAGGCGGTATCCATAGGATGTCTCAATGATACCGCCTAGCATAAACCATGGCACTGACTGGGTTTGAACCAAGGTCAATCGGCATGTCACAGGACTGTGTTTGCCCACTGAGCTTAAATCTAGAATCTAGGCATTAGCTCAGGCAGTTAACACAAATCTCAGGCAAGGTTACTCATCACACAAGAATAGTTCACTTCGTAGTCCTTTGTAGCTGTTCAGAGCATGGCACTTGTAAACGTTGATGGCAATTTGGCCTGATTCACATAGGCCTACTGTTTTTGTTCAGACTTCATAGTATTGGAGTACACAATAGCCTATTTTAGCTATTCAATTACAAAAAACTTAGGCTACACACTTTTTTTTTACAAGTTTAGCAAAATTGTTTACCTGACTGCTTTTAGAAACGTCGTTCTCCATAGTGTTGATGTTCAGTTACTCGAGAAGGAGACAAGTCATAACTTAGAACCAGGTGGAATTGATATTCAATCAAGCGATTTATTTGATGCAAAGATATTTGGTAACTCGTGCACGGCCTCGTTCCTTCAGTTCTTAGGGAATCGTCCGGAACCAAGAGACCTTCTAAACACGTGACACACATATTTATACAGAGCAATAGTAATAAAATGACGTAGGTAGAGTCTGGTAGATTCACACTCCTGACTGGTCGTTGTTATGGAGGGGCGGTGTCGACTTCCCATTGGCTCTTGGCAGTGTTCTTCGTCCTCAGAGTCCAGCCCTCATAAGTCTGTGTGTGTTTAGGGTTAGCTGTTCTAACAAATGCGCTCGAGCTAATGTGTGTAATACAGCGTTGGTAATAAGCGACATCAAGAATATATTTCTTACAAATCCCCCTCTTCACGTCTCACAAGAGACGTGAAAAATAGGCCAACGGCTGATCATTACACATCTATTCTCATAGGATTCCTAATCAAACTTAATCCAAACAAAACCAATACATATATTTATATTCCAAACTCATCAACTACTGTTCTAGGCCTATTCAGCCATAACTCTTCCGGTTAGGATCTTCGTCATGACCTTCATATAAAGAATCAGTCTTTTCTAATCATAAAAGAGTGTCTCATTCAACATGGGCTCCTTGGAATGTAAAGGATCTCAATCATCTACTAGGCTTGGAGGAGTATCTTCATCATTCCACTAAATGTATACAACATCTGTTAGCCTGAACAAAATTCCCATTTCCCTTCCCAGTTACACTCTTTATTCAAGATTTTCACATTAGATCTAAGAAATGTTTCATTCAATCTGTAGTCGTCTGGATTGAATCGATCATCAGTGTCCTCATCGTCCACCACTGCTGGTGAATAGTATTCCTCCTTCCACTGATTAGAATCTGGAACTGGTCCATGTCTCACCATCTGCTTGGACGCCTGCACTTTCCAACCCTCGGACACAGGGAACCAAACAGCAACCACATAATACAAGCATACACATACAGGCAATAGCTGCCCCCAAAATTGTGGCTACTATGGTTTTCCATTTACCAAATATTTCATCAAACCATTCTGTCACATATGTATTCACTCCTGAGTTCTCAGTCCATCCTTCACTTAGAGCTGTCAATCCTGCAAAAGCTCTGGTGTCTTTAGGAATAAATTTACAACAACTGCCCCCACCATTCTGCATACTCCACCCATTTCTGCCAGCAACATATCTAGAGCCAACCTATTTTCCCAGGTCATGAGCGAGGTGGCGGATAATTGGTTTGAGATTCCCTTCACTGCATCCTTACTGATTGATCCAATCCACATGTTTATTGAACGTCACCCACCAAAAGAACGTTGTCCTGAAACCTTCACCCACTTGATTCATAGATTCATATTCATCAGGGACTCCCCTAGGAATTCCAATCACATCAATCCAGATAGGGCTATTCTCCTCCTACGTCTGATTAAACCTTTCCTTGGTTTCTGGTAACTAATTCTAACTAACTGAACCAATAGGACTGGGGTGCAGGTACCTACCCACCCTCTGTATAGTGTCTGCCTCATACGTCCTTTACTGGTACACGCTCATCACACATCTGTTACCAGGCTGTAAGGTTTCTCCTGTGCCTCTGAACTCCGATCAGTAACATTAACTACTGACTTACTCCATTAAAATCACCCAAATCTCTGCTGTTATTCTTGTCTATAACACTCCCCTGGAGTCAGAGTGAACTGGGTTGGGTTAGCAGCCTCTTTCAATCTCGCCAACCCCATCCCGGTACAGTTTTCACCTCTGTTTTGCTCAGTTAATTTTGGTGCTATTTACATCTATACAGGTATCCTAACCATAGTCATCCGCGCAAGCCCAATACTTGTAATATATCTTCTTGGCTCACTGCCTTCACTTAATATTTTCCCCAAGTATGTTTAACCTGTAGGCCAAGGACAACTAACAGTAGGTCCTGTACAGAGGTATAATGCATAAGTATGAACACCTTTCTCTCGACTACATGCTCCCCACTAAATGGAGAGGTTATCAATCTTTATTTTGAAAACCACATCCTGCCTCTCTCTGGCCACTGTTATAATACTCACTTCTAGTGGAATCCTTATCCTGAGTCGTCTGTCTTTTAATTATTCCCATGGTAGAGTTTCATTTTTATTTTTGGTGAGTGGTGGATCTGGATGTATCAAAATTAAGACTGATGCAGCATAGGGTCCCCCATATATCCAAGAACCGCCAACCCTCTCCTGTCCTTAGTCAGTCTGCTGAGTTCCACCCCATACTCACACCTCTAGGAACACACATCACAGTGATGATAGGTCGGGGTAGGGAATCTTCGTTAAGGAGGTAACCCCCGGACCCTATTGGTACTCGGTTCTGCTCCTTAACTCTGTATGCATGTTCAGCAGTGTTCGTATGCGTTCTTACCTCCTTGCAGTGGGCAACGTGGACCCAGGTCGCTCTCTTTCTGAACATATCTAAATGGCAAATAGGCAGTTTCCAACAAGACCTAGTAGGGGCCTCCCCAACCGGGCTGCTTCCAGTCTTTCCTTTTCAATCATTGGACCCGCACCTCATCACCTAGTTGGATAGAGTGGGTCACTCTCTCCTTCAGTTCACCTGTAGGTCACAAAATCTTCGACATACGGGTGTGATTATCAAACAATCTTCTCATGTATTCAGCCAGAGTATTCTCAGTGTCTATCTCTGCCTGCTCTGGTCCTCCTAACTCTACATCCTACTATAGGTACTCATCCTACCAAGTTTCTTCCAGTACTTATATAGTTCTCCCTTAGTCTACTATTTATTGTTCCATTCATGTGTTTAATTAAACCTGCCGATTGTGGATGAATATGAACAATATTTCTTCCTGGTAATATCTAACTTCTATCACAGTCAATCACCATTACTTCCTTCACCCCCTTGCTTCCCTGTCTCACCAATAGTTCCTTTAAAATTTCTGTGATACGTATCTCTACATCTGTCTTATCCCCCTCTCCCCCCTGAATTCCCTCAGTTTCCCTCTGATTAGGATAGGGGGTGGGGGTCCCTCAGCACTACTACTTCATCATCTGGATTCTCCCCCCATGCCCAATCTACTAATGAGGGATACAATTTCAATCCAGAATTATCTATGGGTGGCCGTGGGTTCTGACTTCAACTATCTCCCTATCACTAGACAAGAGCACTTTTTCTCAATCATATCAATAAAGTCTAATGCAATGTGTGTAAAGAAACCACTAAGTAACATTACCTGGTCCAAGAAGTATCCACTTAGCAATGTTATATTAAATGCACATAACACATACTAAAAATAGTCTTATATTCGGCAAACCTACGGAATGAGTTACTCTAGCAACACAAATTTACCTGAAAGGTGTTGTCTACAGAGGCCATCAGGGCCCTGGGAGCAACCTCTGGTCTCCCATAGGGAGTGAGACATATGGTCAGTCCCCTGTTGTTGTTGCAACTCAACAACAAGCGAGGCCATAGCAAAAACCAGATACACAACATGGGTGTGAAACCTTTCAGCAGCAACTTTATTACCTAAGCTAATATTGTCTTGATTGGCTTGTTGGCACAAACCCTCAAAATGCCAACCTAGCTGGGAGCAACATAGCTTCCAGCTGGGCCTCAATATGTAAACATATTATTTACCTACTATTTCCATATGCATTCATAAAATCACTACTTTTCTAAACTCCTACTCATAGTGGGCAAACACCAATCTAAATCAGAATATCTGTTCACATGTACACCACTACCTAGTTTACATGACTCAGTGAGGGCCATCATAGTAAATTAGAACCTGTAATCACAAAAGTGAAATAAACCACAACTAAAGTTGATCAATATTGTCCTATTAAGTAAGACTGTCAACTAAAAAATAAAAGTAAAACTAACCCATATTCTATAAATACTGTCCTATCAATTGAGTCAATCTCATATTTTGGTACAGCCCATCCCCCACATTTGTTTCTTATCAAGTTCAAACGTTAAAATCATCAGCTCAGGCAATCGCCCTTCATTGGAATGTATTTAAGATACACCAAAATTAAAACTCTATCATCCCCTGTAAGTTCTATGATCATTACTTTGCGCACATACAACACACCTGGAACAACATTTTTTTAAAGTAATTTGTTCTTCCATACGCTACAATCATACTTCCTAATTGTTTTAAGTAATTAGTTCTCCCCTGTGATACATGGCTCTGCCCATGTATCATAATTACTACACATCTAAACAAAGACTTTAGTAATATTGGTAAATTACCCTAATGCCAAATATCATCTCGGAGGATTGCCCCTCCCTTTTTCCATATTTCTAATTCTCTGTGTGAAGAGCAGAATGTAGCACTCAGGCTCTACGTGAATAACAGAACCCATGGTCCCATTTTCCCCAACTAAGGTGTCAGTGGTTGGAATCGAATTGTTTAGGGCAGATAAATCGGCCCTGGTCTCAGTCAGAGTTCTGGAAGGGGTTGGGGCTGGAGTGCAGTGTGTAAGGTGGTGCCAAGGTGCTCCTGATTTACCTTTGACCTGGACAGAGTGTGAAGTAACTTCCTTCACTTCGTACGGTCCAGTCCACCTGGGTTCCAGCCACTTTCTCTTGTGGACTTTAACCCTCACCCAGTCCCCAACTTTTACCTTCAGTGGTGATGAATCTCCCAGCAGCTCCCCCTCTTGGACCTTGTGGATCTGTGTGGAAAGCGCTGCAGAAAGCTCCGTCAGTTCTCACATAATCAGACATTACAATTTGTTGTACATCAAGGGCGGGCATATGACCTCCCTCCCTTGGTGGACCAGGCATAGCCCTCCCTGTTATTATCTCATGGGGAGAGAGATGGGTCCCTGCCCCGGGTGAGGACCTCATAGCCATCAAGGCCAGGGGCAGGGCTTCCACCCAGGTCAACTTAGAGCCTGCACATACCTTTGCAATTTTAGCTTTCAAGGTTTGATTTGCGCGTTCCACTAGACCCTGAGATTGTGGTCTGTACACTGACCCAAACTTGTGCACAATACCCAACCTTTCCTCCACCTGATTTAATATGTTCAGAGTCAGTGGAATCAGCGCATGCCAAACCTTATCTATTATAGTTATATATTATCACACATTACATATTACACATTACAATACGGTAAGACAAACAGAAGCAGGGACACACAAACACCAATTTGCCTAAACACAGTCAAAACCGGGCTAGAAAGCACTCTAGATCTTCCGGGACGAAACTTATTTTACCCAATTAGACAGACAGATCGTATCCCCTCAAAGGTACGTACAGACAAGCACTCTCAAAACAGGGGCTGGGAACTAGTCCCAAAACGCTGGAGGCGCACAGATCCCTCCCTAAACAAAGTCAACCGGGCTAGAATAAATTCTAGATCTTTCGGGACGAAACTATTTCACGAACTCTGGGGGTTCTCTATTGTTTTTCAATTATATTTACTTTACCCTCCCACTGTTTAGAGGGTTCCCATCTGGTGTAGCAAGTACCAGAGGACTTCTCTAGTTAGTAGGAGTCGCTATCAACTCCTCTCACGTAGGCCTCAAATTAACCCAGAAGGTCTCCTCTCTAAGACCCCAACCCACACAGGGCTATCACTTTCTCTTTTACCTTTTTCACTCTCACTTCTTTTACCTTTTTCCTATATATCTATTACACAAATATCTTTGCAATCAGCCTTCGCATTCGTAATACATCTATAAGAGATATTTTAACAACAATTCATACTCACGCCCAGTACTACTGATCAAAATTTGGATAATACTATAATACAATATTGCAGATTCGATTACACAGGTTCTGCTTACCTTATTTAGTCGAGCTCATTGATCAGTTTCCTGGGGTGAGAAGAATTGCCGATAGCTCCTGCGAACAGGTCACCCGTCCTTTAAATTCGTCAAAGACCCGTCTCCTCTCACATCAACTAACTATGGATCGAAATCAGAAGACTGAAACCATCCTCTGCTACCATTTTGTTGATGTTCAGTTACTCGAGAAGGAGACAAGTCATAACTTAGAACCAGGTGGAATTGATATTCAATCAAGCGATTTATTTGATGCAAAGATATTTGGTAACTCGTGCACGGCCTCGTTCCTTCAGTTCTTAGGGAATCGTCCGGAACCAAGAGACCTTCTAAACACGTGACACACATATTTATACAGAGCAATAGTAATAAAATGACGTAGGTAGAGTCTGGTAGATTCACACTCCTGACTGGTCGTTGTTATGGAGGGGCGGTGTCGACTTCCCATTGGCTCTTGGCAGTGTTCTTCGTCCTCAGAGTCCAGCCCTCATAAGTCTGTGTGTGTTTAGGGTTAGCTGTTCTAACAAATGCGCTCGAGCTAATGTGTGTAATACAGCGTTGGTAATAAGCGACATCAAGAATATATTTCTTACAATAGCAACGCATGAGAGGAAAGAGCAACAGGCCTCAGAACGTGATTATTTGTCAAGACACGCATCATAATGTAGTTAGAATACTGTACCATCTGTGATGCAATGCATTGGCATAACCGAAATTCCATTGATTATATCGCATGTATTGGAGTCCCAATTGTGTTGTTTCCCCCTCTAAATCTGTTGGATGAGATAAAGTAAGGATTAATGTATATAATGAACGACTTAGGCCTAACAATAAAGAAACTTTAGATAAAAAACGGGGCTATACTTGTCATTGATGTGTCAACGCAAATTGCAAAAGTGTCACCGAATTTACACACAAAAACAAAACAATATTTGTGCAAACTATTCATTAGTACAGCAGCAGTTGGCAATGTACCAACTCAAAGCGGTTGGGATGCTACTGAAGAAGTAGACGGGTCGATTTCAGATCTAAGAAACAGATTCCGCATCTAATCAACCAAGTAGTAATAGGCATTCCGAATCTTTTCGGTGAGCCGTATAATTTGCCTCCATTCACCTAAGGAGCCGTTAATTTTGAGACCAAATGGCTTTTCGTTCAGTAGTGCTTAGACATGTACCTAAAACCATGATAACATTGTCAATCGATCATTTAAAGCCTAAAAGGTTGCCTACCAGATCGTGAAATTTGAGGTCAAGTACATGTTTGCCTGACCAAAGTATTAGATGGCCTGCGAAAACAAATTGAGAAAAGGATCTAACGCACTGAAAAACAATTGCGCGGACCAGAATGAGGTTCCTCACTATATTGTTCCTGCACTGAGGAAGTACTATATTCAGTTAATGTTTTTATAATTTATCAGCAGATAATCGATGCCTGGACTATGGCGCTCAAAATGCAATAACAGTAGGCTATGCAAATCAGGGAGCCAAATAAACGTCTCTTTCACAGCTGCGATTCGGTTCCCGACGTTCACCAAAAAAGAGCCGTTCGTTCGCGAACGACCCACCACTACAATAAAGCAAGATGGCTGAAGTTGTGGAGCTCCAGAAACTAAAGGTTGTTAACCAGTTTTAGCTAAGTTTAAAACGTCTAATATCGGTATTATAGTTTTGGGAGATTATGTAGTGCATGTTGTCAGCTATCTTTACTTTGTAAATCAGGATCTAGCACGCTGGGGATCCCCGGACACAAAGAGCCGTAGGTAGTTAGCTAGCAGATGCTAGCGGACAGGTAGGGAAATAGTCCATGCTTGCTGCACGATGTAGCTAGCTAACAATACATTTTCAGGTTTGAGATATCCACGGGTATTGGGTTGGGGTGGCTTTTTTAAAATCTAAACGAGGGCCAACGTTTACTCTACTACTGCTGTGAAGTTGGCAACGGACAGCATTGGCGCATGCGCGACTACAAGTGACTGGATGAATGAAATTGTACAGGATGTGCTTGAGAATGTTAGGCCTAACTTGGCTGTTGGGCAATAACATTTGAATTGTAAAAATTGCCATTTAGTGGGACATCTCAAATGTAATCTAACCAGTAATCTACACTCATGCCCTCCCACAGCTTGCTGAACTGAAACATGAGTGTGAAACCAGGGGTCTGGATGTGAAGGGCAACAAAGTGGAACTGATCACACGACTACAGGCTTATCTGGAGGAACATGGTGAGCATGCAATAATGGACGGACTAAATACATGGGGTCAGGTTCCCATACTCTGATAAAGCCTGGTGCGGTTTCCAATCAAATACAATTGGTTGCATACACATTTAGCAGATGTTATTGCGGATGCAGCGGAATGCTTGTGTTCCTAACAGTGCAGTAATATCTAACATGCAACAATACACACAAATCTAAAAGTATGAGTGGAATTAAGAAATATTAGTATGAGCCATGTTGCAGTCGAGTGTGTGTGATGGGATGTATAGACATTGGACACTGGATAGAATATGTATATCTAAAAACAGTGCCTTTGGAATGTATTTAGACCCCTTGACTTTTAACCACATTGTTAAGTTACCCTTATTCTAAAATCGATTCAATAGTTTTTTCCCCCTCAATCTCCATACGATACCCCACAATGACAAAGCAAAAACAGATTTAGACATGTTTGCTTATTTATTACATATAAAAAAAAACGTATCACATTTACATTCAGATGCTTTACTCTGTACTTTGTTGAAGCGCCTTTTGGCAGCGATTACAGCGTCAATTTTTCTCCAGAGATGTTTGCTCAGGTTCAAGTCCGGGCTCTGGCTGGACCACACAAGGACACTGAGACTTGTCCTGAAGCCACGCATGCGTAGTCTTGGCTGTGTCCTTAGGGTCATTGTTGGGGTGGCAGGTAGCAGTGGTTAGAGCGGTGGGCCCGTAACCAAAAGGTTGCTGGATCGAATCCCTGAGCTGACAAGGTAAAAATCTGTTGTTCTGCCCCTGAACAAGGCAGATAACCCTGTTCCTAGGTCTTCATTGTAAATAAGAATTTGTTCTTAACTGACTAGTTAAATAAAGGTAAAAAAAATACAAATGTGAACCCAGTCAGAGGTCCTGAGCGCTCCAGTCCCTGCCGCTGAAAAACATCCCCAAAGCATGATTCTGCCACCACCATGCTTCACCGTAGGGATGGTGCCAGGTTTCCTCCATACGTGAAGCTTGGCATTCAGGCCAAAAAGAGTTGGTTTCATCAGACCAGAGAATCTTGTTTATCATGGTCTGTGCCTTTAGGCAAACTACAAGAGGATAGTCATGTGCCTTTTTCTGAGGAGTGGCTTCCATACATGCCTGATTGGTGGAGTGCTGCAGAACGGACAATTCCTTCGACCTCATGGCTTGGTTTTCAGTCTGACAAGCACTGTCAATTATGGGACCTTTTATATAGACAGGTGTGTGCCTTTCCAAATCATGTCCAATCAATTGAATTTAACACAGGTGGACTCCAATCAAGTTGTAGAAACATCTCAAGGAGGCTTAATGGAAACGGGATGCACCCAGCTCAATTTCGAGTCTCATAGCAAAGGGTCTAAATACTTATATAAATAATGTATTTCGGTTTGTTTATTTTAGAAAAAAAATCGAAACTGTTTGTTTTCGCTTTGTCATTATGGGGTATTGTGTGTAGATTGCTGAGGAATAGTTTTTATTTAATCCATTTTAAAATAAGGCTGTAATGTAACAAATTGCAGAAAAAGTCAAGGGGTCTGAATACAGTATTATACATTTATTAAAGTGACCAGTGTTCCATGTCTATGTACATCAAATTAAATAACATTTTATTGGTCACATACATTATTTAGCAGATGTTATTCTAGCTCCAACAGTGCAGTAGTATCTAACAATTCACAACAATACCCATCTAAAAGTAAAAGAATGGAATTAAGAAATGTAAACATTAGGACGAGCAATGTCGGAGTGGCATTGACTAGAATAGAATACAGTATATACATATGAGATGAGTAAAGCAAAAATATGTAAACATTATTAGTGTTCCATTATTAATGTGGCCAGTGATTCAAAGTCTATGTATATAGGGAAGCAGCCTCTAAGGTACTAGTGATGGCTATTTAAGTCTGATGGCCTTGAGATAGCTGTTTTTCAGTCTCTCTGCCCCAGCTTTGATGCACCTGTACTGACCTCACCTTCTGGATGATAGCAGGGTGAACAGGCCATGAAACGGGTGTCTGAGGAAGTGGACAGTAACTTGATGATTGAGTTGGCCTATGGAGTGGGGACAGTGTAACTTGCTGAATTACAAATCGACTTCTACTAGCCCCTACCCCTTTATATTTAAAAGGTGTGAGCAATATGGCAAATTCCAGCCAGCCTATGAAATGGTAAGGTGAATCATAAGTCTATGATTTTTTTCCTAAACAGAGGATGACATGGGCCTAAATGAAGATGACGTTCTGGGAGAAGAGCCAGAGGTAAGCCTGGTTTTAAACCGCTATGGCAGCAATGGCACTTCATGTATCGATTTAGATGGGTTCCACCATGTCCAGTATGATTTTGATCTTACAGTATAAAGTCACTTTGTACATGCTGCAATTGCATTGGTGAAATATCTGATATGGAAATAAATGTAAAATCGTAGGTGCATTTCTTGATGATGCTTTATGCATTTGAACATGTAGGACCTCACGAAAGAGGATGCCATCACTGAGGATAATGACAAGAAACCCATAGCAGTGTCTGTGGAGTAAGTTTTTCCTTTTATGTGAACACACATTGAAGATTGACATTTCTCTCCATTTTCCTAATGATCCGATGTCCCTATTGAAATGTGTTAATTAAATGTGATTTTAATGTGTTTCAGGGCGGCTGAAAAGAAAGTGGTTAAAATCACACCCCCAGTGTCTCTGGATGAGGTAATGCGATGCTTGCTGCACTCTTGCCAGTCATGACATGTCTTCAATGCAATGGTGGTGTGCTAACCTCATAATGAACATGTTTTATCCTGTATTCCCAGAGGGTACAGAAAAGAGCAGAACGCTTCAATGTCCCTGCATCAGCTGATGGCAAGAAGGCAATACGTGCTGCCCGGTCAGTATCCCACAAGTACCCAACCATTCTTTGAAATTCTAGAAGACATATTCCCCACACTATTGATTGGGCATACCTATGAAACTATAGTATATTGACATTTTATTAAGTATGTCTTGTGTTCAGGTTTGGTTTGCCCGCTGTTGCACCTCCAACTTCCACACCAGGTCAGTGTCAATCTTTGTCATTTTCACAGTTCTCGTGTGGTTTTAATATTATTTTTCCAAGAACCATAACCTGCAGTCAGTTTATAAACAAGGGTTGAACAATGTAATGATCATGTTGTTTTCTCCTGCATTTGTATCTGGTTTTAATCCGTGTTTCTCTTTTCTTTCTACCCTAGGTGTTACTGTGAATAAATCCACTGTGAGTAATCCAAATATCTGTGATAAGCAGTGACTTCTCCTCCTTTCATTAGTGTAACCATAAGTGACTCAGAAGATTTAATGAATCTCCCTCTGTGTTCTGTGTAGCCGGTCAGCGTTGAACAGCTAAAAAAGCGAGCAGAGCGATTTGGCGGGAACGTTTCTTCAGTTTCCAAGAAGGTGAGTGTCTAGGGATAGGGCAGCTCCTGTCCTCCCTGGACAGTTAATTAGGTACACTCATCTAGTACCAGCTCGGGAGCCCCCTTTGCCTCCAGAACAGCCTGAATTCTTCAGGGCATTCTACAAGGTGTCGGAAACGTTCCACAGGGATGTTTGTCAATGCTAACGCAATGGTATTACGCAGTTGCTGCAGATTGGACGGAGGTACATTCATGCTGCGAACAGCCTGTATATCTCATCCCAAAGATGCTGTATTGGGTTGAGGTCTGGGAACTGTGCAGGCCACTCAAGTAAACTGAACTCGCAGTCATGTTCCAGGCAATGTTTTTCCATGCCTCAATTGTCCAGTGTTGGTGATTGCGTGCCCACAAGGCTTGATGAGTTGTGCGTTCCGAGATGCCGTTCAGCACTGTTGTACTGCGCCGTAATTTCCCTGTTTGTGGCCCACCTGTTCGCTTGCACAATTCTTTCCATTCTCCTTCGACCTCATCAACAAGCTGTTTTAACCCACAGGACTGCCGCTGACCAGATGTTTTTTGTTTGTCACACCATTCTTGGTAAACCCTAGACACTTGTGTGTGAAAAGCCCACGAGTGCAGCAGTTTGAGATACTGGATCCGGCACCCCTAGCCCTGTCGATTTATACCACACTCAGTCGCTTAGGTCACTCGTTTTGCCCAGTCTAACGTTCAATCAAACTGTAACTGAATGCCTCTGCCTGATATATATATATATATAAACAAGCCACGGCAACGTGACTCACTGTCTGTTGGGGCAATCCATCTTCATGGATCACCTAATTAACTGTGTGTGTATTAGACTACAGGGCATCCTGAAAGAAATGCTCAATTGAAACCTTATACTTCAGCATTTCTGATTAAGCCACCTCCATGTTACATATTGTGTTAAAGGTTGAGGAAGATGAAAAGCTGAAGAAGCGGAAAGAAAGATTTGGCATTCTCGCTGCTGTCACACCTGACGTTGAGGTTTGTTTTCAGATTCTGTGTATCGAATCGATACAGGTATATTATACTATTTCTTTCATACTTAATACAGTAAAGATGTTAAACATTTGTTTAATCTTTTCCCACAGGCAAAGAAACAGAAGCGGTCTGAACGATTTGGAAATGTGACTGTTTAAATTGTGGTATTTACAGTGTTTTATAATGCTTTTTAATTTTGTTGCAAACAGAACTGAAATGTACTGTATATAGCTTGTTGTCAATTATCAGCTGCAATACATTTTGTCATTAAAGTCAATTTTCCAGATTTACTGTGATTCTTTCCATGGGTTTGCTACTTGATTATCATCTAGTTGTACCAAGTGGAGTACACAGCTTGGTAGCAGGGTACCCTTCTCAGTGGATCCCCCAGATAGAGCATGTGAGCTGACAAGTCAGGACCTTTCTCACTAATCAGTATCAATATAGGAAGACAGACAAGTAAAGGGAGGAGTTTGTGCAGCCTGGTCTCGTTGACTTGACGCAACATAGTAAATGTAAATCCGGATCCCCCCCTCCCCTCCCCCCAAATAAAAGAACGTAGGGTAGGAGTATAACGCAAATGTCTAGCAACCCAAAGGTTGGGAGTTCGAATCTCTTCACGGACAACAGTAGCATTTTAACAACTTTTCAACTGCTTTGTAGCTACTTTGCATGTTAGATAACCCTTCCCCTAACGTTAACTCTTTAACACAACCTTAACCTAGCTAACGTTAGCCACCTAGATAGAATTCGTAACATACGTTTTTTTTTTAAAAATTGGTAACATATACGAAATGGTTTTATGGACATTTACAAATAAATACTTTCCATACAAAATGGAGTGACTCGGATTTACATACAGGATAATAAAAAATATTAATGGATTTTACATATCAATTTATTACAAGAATCATCTCGGTCACTTTTTAAAACAAACAGGGATTTCTTGGCCGATGTCTTCCAAGCCTTCAGATGATGGGCCGTTCGGAAAGGTATTCAATACATTTCCCCTCGGGGTTCAATAAAGTATCTATCTTATCTTCAGCGGATGGAGAACAGCCAGACAGGAAGGTAGACACAGAGTAGGCCCCGGAGCTCTTCATTGGGGACATCAATCGTCAAACGTTCACAGCTCCTTGTCCGTTGGTGGGCTGAATCGTCTACTACTGAAGTGTAGCATCCACCTGGGTGATTATTTCGCGACTGTAAAAGCGCCAGGGAACCAATAATCCAAAACAGTCCCCATACACTGCAGTCCACGTCCCAACCGGGAATATGTTATAGATTCACTCACCCTTGTCTGCTGAGTGTTGGCCCTTTGCAGTTACTTTTCTGTCAGGTGATGGACATCATAGGGGTTTAGTTTCTTTGCCACAGATGTTGAGAAATCATGCTTTGGGGTCACGTTGCATATTTATGCCATCTACGTCAGTTCCTGTGACGTAACACAAGTAAAATATTGTCCTTCTCAGTAATGGCGGCTTCGTTCCCTTCTCCTTCTGGAACAAACAACAAATGGTACTTCACCCGAGAACAGATCGAGAATAGCCCATCTCGTCGTGTGGGGCTTGATCCAGACAAGGAATTGTCCTACAGACAGCAAGCCGCGAATCTTCTACAGGACATGGGACAACGACTCAATGTGTATCTTTTGTCGTGCCGGGGACGACTTGCGCCTGCTAACAACTAGCTAGCTACAGAGATTGAAGCCGGTTTTGCGGCATGGCTAGTTGCTAGCTTATATGGATATTGTATTGTCATTTTAACTTATTTATTAATCTGTGGTGTGTACAGACTGGCGTAGTTATTATGTATCTGTCACAAGCGGACCAGAATTGCCGCTGTTGTGAATCGCGAAGGCCAGGGCATTACGTTCGATTATAATAACTACCTAGTTAGCCTAGCCAGTTAGCTAACGCTGTACTGCTGCAGGCCTCTGCGGCCTAGGCTTCCTGTGGAAAACCAAACCCCTTGCAGGGACCGTTTGTCAAAGTGATTCATTTTTTTTATAAACGGGGTTCTGGTGTATCAAACACGTTTTTATATTTTGATAAAAACATTGGTTTTGTTGGACAAATTGTTAGTGATATCAAAGATCTGTGGCGCTGTTGTGGGAGCTAAGCTGGCAATCGATGCATCTGCTCTAACGTTAGCTAGTAGGCTAAAAACATCCTGGGGCAAGCTACGTTACCTGACGTTAAGTTACCTAACTACATAATATAAATGGTATTGGTGAGAGATCCAATTATGTTCTGTGATTAAAAAATGGCCCTGTCTATTAAAGCTTGCTAGTTACCTTAACTTTAGTTTGTTATTTCTTTAAACACGTAATTGTTTCCTTCGTGGCCATTTGATACTTCCTTAGCTACAACTACCTCTAACCCAGAATGCCAAACTGGTTTGAGCATTTCGTATTATTCTGTACGTCTTCATTTAGTATGTATTAATTTGTGAATGTGCTTCATCCATTTCGTATGATATGTTACTAAATACAATTCTTAGCTAAATGTACAATATGTTACGAATTCTAGCCAGGTGGCTAACGTTAGTTAACTCACTAATGTTAGCTAAGCTAGGGGTTAGGGCTAAGTTCAGGAGTTGGGTTAAAGGGGAAGGGTTAGTTAACATGCTAAGCAGTTGCAAAGTATCTAAAAAGTAGTTGAAAAGTTGCTAATGAGTTAAAATGCTAAAGTTGTCCGTGATGCGACTTGAACTTGCAACCTTTGGGTTGCTAGACGTTTGCGTTCTACGCCCACCCATTTACCCCAAATATAACATAGTATACTAAATGGACTGTCTCGGATTTACATACAGAATTATACGAAAACTCTGAGACCAGGTTGAGAATGCTGTTCTAGCCAACTAGTATGTTCTACCTAGCCCTCAGTAATGTTATCCTATCATGTACCACCAGTCAACATTTGAAGTAGTTACATCAAAAATAAGTTTGTCGCTGTGGTTACATAACATAAACTGTAATTTATCAAACATATACTACTTGTGAGTTAAATCTCACTGAGACACATTATGTTTTAACCCTTAACCCTTATGCATCAGGTCCCAGCTAACAATTAATACTGCTATTGTGTATATGCACCGGTTCTACATGATCCAGTCCTTCACCAGGTTCCACAGAAATGTAAGTACTTTTCACACACTGACAGCCTCTTTCACACAATTTTGTGTCTTGTAAAGTTTTAATTAAATAATATGTGAAATTCATAATCCGTAGCACTAACAAGACCCCAGTTTTGATCAAATGTCCTATTTTTACACCTAGGTCATAGCTCCAGCAACACTGTTCCTGGCTGCAAAGGTTGAGGAACAGCCCCGCAAGTTGGAGCATGTTATTAAGGTGACCCATGCATGCCTCAACCCTCAGGACCCTTCACCAGACGTCCGCAGTGATGTAAGTCTCGATGGTCTGACCACTCCACTTCAAACTCATTATGTCACTTGCAGTGTGATCCTCTGACCACAAACTGATTTGGGTGTGGTTGTGTTGGAGTATGTTGTCTCAGTGGTAGGAAAAACATTTCAATATTTTAACAGTAGATCCAGTATTCACTACCTTTTGTGTCAGTATGCATGATGGTAGTTGCAGCATAACTGTTTGACATTGATTTCTCCGCTTGCAGGCTGTTGGTGTTATATGAAACAAGTTTATTTGTATTTTTATATGTTTGTATATTGCATTAATTGATATAAGGTCTGGAAAGAAATTGAGCAATAACACGTAATGCAACATGGCTTTAAAGTTCTTGATAACATTTGAAGTGGTATTGATATCTTTTGTGAAAAACGCATAGCCTCAATGCATTCTCTTTCACAAAGAGGATGTTGATATTCTCCACACACTCACCATCTTCCTTACAGACTGGGAGATCTGTAAACAGCTCTGTTCATACCAGGGGTTGGAACCAAAATTATTTTCCAATTGTTTTGTTCCGAACAGAACCACTTTTGTTTTTCTCCAGCAAAATAATGTTCTGAACCGGTTCGAACCCCCCAAAAAGTGCTGGTTTATATAGTTCCTTTCTGTTCCTTTTTTAACCTGTGAAAGTTTTTTTCATTTATCTCAATACATTACTTCACCAATCAGTGCAGATAGAGCAGGCGAGCTATTTTACGTGCATGATGGACAGACAAGTGTAGCCTATGACGCAAGATGCGACTGACATTTTGCAGGTGGGGACAGTGGGAGTAGAGGAGGCTTGAAGCGCTTGGCATCTTGTTACGCATTATCTGAATTAGGTCCACAGTATAATACCTAGGCGGAGCAGATTCTATGGAGGAATTTTGAATGGCCTTTGAGCTAGCTAGCTAACAAGCTGTGGCCGATAGTATCCTTAACTAGCATTGAAAAAATGTATCCATTATTCTCTAGCTAATTTAAAAGCTTTCTCCCTATCTTCTGAATCAAGCTTCTAACGTCAGTACCGTAGTCTATGCTTCAGAGGGGAGGGGCAGGTAGCCTGCAAAGGTTTTTAGGTTGTGAACAGACACTGGAATAAGTTTGAGTGACAGAGAGGGCTTTGCATAGGCACTTTGTTGAAGAAAAAAAAAGGCCTGGAATGTAAAATAGTGTTATTAACCGGTTTCCATGCTTTTAAAATGACGACTGTTCCGGAACAGTATGGATCATTTTCATTCCAGGTTCTGTTTCTGTTCCTTGAAAAATGTTACTTTCCGGTTTTCGGTTCTATTCTCTTAACCGGATCCAACCCCTGGTCTATACTCACTGCTTTGATCTGTAGAAAATGTAAAGCTATCCTGCGCTTTGGGGTTTTCCTTTTTCTCAATCTTACCTTTACCATCATGCTCCTTTTTTAAGTGCTTAACCTGTTACAACAAAGTAAGAAATTGGGTGTTCTGAGGCGGTTGTACCTCCTTGAAGGTAAGACTGCGTAAAAGGGAAAGCAAGAGGTGTGAGTGAGACATGAGGGGTGAGAGAGAATGCCTCCTAGTGAGTAACGCCTGTCTCCTGCCTGTCCTCTCAACCTCAGGCTTACCTGCAACAAGCCCAAGACCTGGTTATTCTTGAGAGCATTATACTCCAGACCCTGGGTAAGTTGGGATGGACAAATGGATGGGGTCTTTGATTTCACCCCAAACTAGAGAGATGTTCTGCTTGCCTACTGATAATATTAAACATATTTGTTCTTGTCTACAGCAGAGTCTTGAGTAGCAGTCCATTCCATTGGAAGGTCACACATCTAGTCCGCCACGCTCACTTTGTCCCTACTGTCTTGCATTTTCGGTTCCCCGCTGTTTTCGTCATTAACTTTACAGCGCAGCACTTTCTTTTCACATCTTCCTCGTGACTTAAAGGCATTCTTTTGAGTCACGTAATTGTTGTGATGGAAGATATGTTGGTTGTAATCACATTAGTGAATACAGTATTGATAGAATTGGGATTGCGCAGTAAAATGACCACTCACTACCTATACCCCTTATGTCAATGACCGGCTTAACTGTTAATGCCAAACCTTTCATTCTCAATTCACTTATTCACGTCTTTTTATCTTATGCAGGGCCTGTCATCTGAAGATCTAAAGCAGTGCTTTCATTCACTATTTACAGGGAATTATTTATTTTCATGCTTCGTGAGAGTACTGACAATTCAGTAACTATTGAGCTGAACCTATTTTGACTTAACACCCTCAGGTTCCCATATATCAGGATAGAAGATTCTAGATTGTTCTTAGAACTTAATTTGCTCATGAAACCTTTTGTCTCCCCTCTACCCCTTCATTACAGCCTTTGAAATCACCATTGACCACCCACATACTCATGTTGTCAAGTGCACCCAGCTCATCAGAGGTAAGGATCAACAAACCCCCTGTGTAGGCTACTAGTGAAGTTTGAGAACCCTAGTACTTTTACAAAAGGCATAAATGGTTCTCACCTATTTAGATGTATTATTAGTTAAATAAAAACAATTAAATTAGTATTTTTATCACATGTATTTAATACCATTATTTTGAACGCAGCAGGTTTTAATTGTATTTTCTTGTTTCTCGTGTTGTTGTCCCAGCAAGTAAGGATTTGGCCCAGACATCATACTTCATGGCTACCAACAGGTATGCTGTTCAATCCACTGTTTTCAACTTTGAGCTTTACATTTTTAAATTCAATACAAACACAATGCAACATTGTCTAAACTGAAAGAGGAGATGATCTCATGACCTGTATTTGAAGGAAATAACCACCCATCGATAAGATGCACAGTCCTCCTTTTCATGGTATTCTGGAACTGAATCTGTTTCTTCTCCCCTCCTTTGGATGGTTAATCTGGGACCTGACCTGCTGTGTAGCCTACACCTGACCACATTCTGCCTGCAGTACAGCCCACCCATAGTGGCCTGCGTCTGCATCCACCTGGCCTGCAAGTGGTCCAACTGGGAGATCCCTGTCTCCACAGACGGCAAGCACTGGTGGGAGTATGTGGACAATACTGTCACCCTTGAGCTGCTGGACGGTATGTTTGATTGGATTTCATTTTGCATGTTATTGTAAGGAAGGGAATTGCAGAGCCTCTTGTAATGCTTCGTTACCCACAGAGCTCACTCACGACTTCCTGCAGATCTTGGAGAAGACACCAAGCCGATTAAAACGCATTCGCAACTGGAAAGTAAGTCATAGTTTGTAACATACTTGCATTGATTTTAAATTACCATAGCTCCGTTTAATTTAGGGTATTTCCTTATATCGTTCCCCAACCCAGTAATGTCTTGTCTTTTGTCACAGGCGGCAGGTCAGACCGTGAAGGGAGGGAAGTCCAAGGTGCCAGAGGACGGGGACCAGACAGATGGCATGATGAGCATGATCTCCATGTCGTCTTCTGAGACCACACTGGCCGGGCTCTCCAACCCTTCCTCTTCATCTTCCTCCTCCTCCATGGCTCCCATACTACTGGAGCTCAAGTCAACCTTGGGCAGTGGCTCCGACCAGCCCAACCACATCGAGCTGCACGCCCCAGCCAAGGTGTCACTGAGTGAGTACCGGGCCAAGCACGCTGACGTGCTGGCTGCTCAGAAGAGGAAGCTGGAGAACATGGAGGCCAGCGTGAAGAGGGAGTATGCCTCGGCAGCCCAAGCTCTGATAGGCCAACCGCAGAGGAAGGAGAAGCACCACCGTGACCAGCAGCAGTCCAGCTCCCACCATTCCAGCTCCGCCGCCTCTGCCCTCAGCAGCGCCTCGCCCATCATCCTCAAGATCCCCATGGAAAAGGAGAGGGGCGAGCGCAGCTCCCTGAAGATGCGCCTCCCTCTGGGGGGAGGCGGGGGGTACAGTGGAGGAGGGAACCGAGGAGTAGGAGGAGAACAGGACATCAAAGTGAGAATCCGGGTGCCTGAGAAAGTACGCAGTGCAGGCTCGGGAGAGGAGGGGGGTAAGAGTAGGGAGGGCAAGCATCGAGAACGCTCCAACCACCACCATCACCACCACCATTCATCGTCGTCTTTGAGCGGTGCTTCAGTCTCTTCGTCCTCGTCGCATAAACACTCAGCCAGTGCTGCTGGAGCTGTAGGAGGAAGCGGTAGCAAAAAAGCCCCCAGTGACTCGTCGAGAATGAGCTCCTCTTCCTCCACGTCTCGAAAGAGGACACACTCCACAGAGTCCCAGGGATCCCACTCCTCCAAAGTCTCTAAGTCCTCCAGGAACTCAGCCCACCAGCTGCCTGCTCTGTTAGCAGCCTCCGGTGCACACTCCCTGGGGGTGCAAACCACTGACATCCTCCCCTCTCTGGGTCTCCCCTCCTTTCACCAGGGAAACTACTCTCACTCCAAGGGGGACACTAACGGACACAATGCAGGCGGGGGCAGCCAGTCGAATGAGTACCAGGACACGTTTGAGATGCTGAACTCTTTACTGAGTGCTCAGGGGGTCCAGCCTGCCCAGCCTCCCATGTTTGATTACCGGTCTCAGTACGGGGAGTACAGATACAGCGGAGGGTCAAGGGGAGGCTCTCGACCGCCACCCCTGCCTGCTGAACCTCCACCTCCGCTCCCCCCTCTACCTAAATGATCCCTGATGAAGGGGTGAATTACTGACAGTGTATCTGTAGATGCCGCCACTTCCATCCATGAGACATTTGCACTGTGACTGGGTCCCTTTTGTGTTTGAATTAATCATGTTGTGGTTTTCAACTTGACAGCAAAGAAATGTACTTCTGATACATACTTTTCAGTGATAAATGTATAGAAGTTTCTCCCTTGTTACATCATATCCAATCTATCTGTGGGGCAATAACATGAGGTGTGAAAGAAAAGCTTGCAAAAAAAAGAATGAATTTATTTATTTAAAATGTAAATACTATTTTTGATGTTATTCATTTTTGTATCGTAATATGAACTCAGAACCAATTTCATGAATGACTGGACCTGATATTTTAAACATGGCTGTTTTTAAGTCATTTTGAATGCACAGTAGAAGGAAACAAACTTGTTTGCTTCACTTCTTAAATTGTATAAGTCTTGCTAACAATTAGTCTTTTTCAGAATGTTTTTAATCTACTATTTATTATTAGTATTGAATGCGTTTTAGAACATTTCCTCAACATTTTATTTTTGTTTGTCTCCCCAGCCCTTTCTGCTGTGTCCTGTTGAACTGAAGGATAGTTGAGTGTTCCTTACACAGGTCGATTTGAGAATACATGTCTTCAAAGCCATCGTTTTAAAATGTTTTTGTTTCAAAATACCGTAGTCACTGAATCAGATGTTTTGTCAATTCTAGTATTTTTTTATTTTTTTTAATCTGCATTATTATTGGGTGAAGACTTTATATATTAATAATGTAAAATGTCTAAAGTGGCAAAATATTTGTTCATTTAGTTAAAAAAAATACTTGAAATCAGTTTTTCAACTTCATATTAATCTCCAGCACCACCCCAACATCAACATGTGAAAATGGCACATTTTATATATTTTGTAATACAAAATAGAGGGAGATAAGTGTTCCCAATGACGTCAACCTATGCCTACTAATATTTGGTTAAAATCAAATGATGCACATCGACGTCATTGGGAACACTTATCTTCCTCTTTTTTTTTATTTTTACTACGATACATAGAAATGTGCCATTCACATATGTTTAGGTGATGCTGAAGATGACAAATTAAGTTGACTTTTTAAATTTTTTTCTTAAGGCTTATATTTTAGTTTCTAGATTTTAATGTGTTGCAGTCATTGTTTTAAATGGTTGTAAAATGTTAATGTCATAATACTCAAATAATTACACTAACGTACAGAGTTTATACTACAGTACTTATCTATGTATTCCTACACATTTTGATAATGAACCGATTTTTCTTTTTAGTGTTTTGAACCGATTTCATAGTGTTTCTTCCTCTACTGATGTCTTCACTCATACATTTTGAATGCAACTGAAATTGTCTTTCTGTGAGAATTTGGTAAGGTGCATAATCTTTTGTCAATATTATTTAGATAATACAGAAGTTTTTCTTGTTTCACACCACACCATATGGTTGCTTGTGGTGATCACACATGCTTAACTGAGGGACTTTAGAGGTTTTAACATAACATCTCCGGTACCACTGTTGTAACCATCACGGTCGACATTTAATTTCAGTGAGAAGGACCTGTTCAATTTAAGATAATCTTCCCCTTCATGTCCCAGATTTGCTGTTTGTAATGCTTATTAGTCATAAACTGGTATAGTCTTTCTCATTAAATCATGTTCAAATTTGTATGATTGTGGAAATGGGCTAGAACTTAGCTCTGACGTTTCAGGCAGTTGTATTTAAAAACAAATTATCAGAACTCTCTTGGTCCAATAGAAAGGTTCGCTGACAACGGCACAAAAAACGATGCACATGCTTCTATGGGGCAAAAGTCTGTTGTGATTCTGCAGGGCCTGATAGCTAGTACCAATACAAAAAGCTGCCATGTGGGGAATCGTAGGCGGCTCTTTTCAGTTTTGTCTTGTTCTTGATACTATTACTTGTTTTTAAGCGTTTTGACTGATGTCACGTCTATGCTAATATGGCTAAAATTCACATGCTAGCTAACGAACAACTGTAACGAAAGAAGTGCTCATTGTGCAATTGTATTTATATTTTCAATAAATATTGGAGGCTAAATATAGTTTACATGTCAAGTCTAAGCCAACCCTGTCTGTTTTGCCCCATAGTTGTGCACGCATTGCTTTAGTTGCTAAACAATCAACCAATCTGTAAGCTGCCAATGGACCATTCATTGGCTGGAAATCATGTAACACAGCTGTAGCATACTGATTTGATGTTGTATTTCTGCTGTTGATTGGCTTTGTGTATATAAAGGAAAGAGTTGATATTATTATGGGGGCTGTTTCCTAGTACTTTAACTGATGCATGATGGGAACAGGTGTACATTTCTATTGTTTCTACAGTACTTGAGCCCAACCATTGATTCTTGTCACTCGGGTAAGCCTTTTATGATGATATATGAAGAGAAACACGGATATGCTTTAAAATGCACTGAATCTTTATCCCAGCAAGATTGTAGTCAAACAACTTTTTTTTTTATTGTTAAAACTGAGGAAATTGTATTTGTTATTACCAGGAGCATTATGCTTCCATTCTGTGTTTTGTATTATACGATAAATCACCCATTGGTACTATATTAAGCTAAGGATGGACTGGGACTGATACATGGATGACTTTATGCAGTCTGTCTTGTTTGAATGCTTGTTGAACATGAATGACTACATGATATGCTGAAAATAGAAGGAAGATGCAACCAAATGCAAAGTCACATTGCTACTCATCTGTACTTCATAAACTGTACTTATTGTCACGTCTTGTTAATGTTTTAGTGGTACCACAAACTCAGGTCTGGAATCGAAATGTTTGGGCTATCTTTTGTTTAAAATGAATCTAAAAGTCTGCATTGTTTTGTTGTGAACACGGTTCTTTTTTAAAATGTCGTTGATATAATCCCATGTCAATAAATGTTTGAATAAACCCCCCTTTCTAATTTTATTGTGTATCTTATCATGCAACACACATTGTTTTACAGAAATTACACTTGGGTGGGGGGAGACGTTCCTAATGTTTTGTATACTCAGTGTATATTTAAGCAATAAAGTCCGAGGGGGTGTTCTTAGGCTAGATGCATTGAATATCTCAGCTTGCTCAGATGTGGGTTCTCTAATTTGACAGAGGGGTGTTTCAAACAATTTTGTATGCCACACCCACAAGTCTACACCAATCAAAGCTCAATGGGGCGGATATTTTCAACTCAAAAGTGTACCGCGGGAAAATGAGCAGTGTGCTTTCATTTGCTTCTATAAACTGGATACTTAACACGGTAAGCTCGTCGTATCAACCAAAATGCTATTTAAAATAAACATTAACTTATTTTGGTTACATCAGAGGGCAACTATATTAACGACCGCGTATAAATAACTATTTTCCTACATAGAGGCTAACGAACGCTAAACAAACATGGCTGTTAAAGCTAGTTGGTTTTGCAAGCTGACGCAAAAGCTACAGTTCGCTGACTTTGAGCTGAAAAAGAGGCGGATTGGTTTATACAGGATCGTCATAAAGGTCCCGAACAGTCATTCTGATTCCCATGTAAAATAGCTTTTTGGGTGAGAACTATCACTCATAAAAACATGTTGCTTTTTTATCTTAATTTAGGGGTAGGCCTAAGGTTAGCAGTGTGGTTAAGGTTAGGTTTAAAATCTAATTTTAAAAGAAGTTGAAGAAATAGGCAGGGTTTATGACTTTGGCTGTGGTAACTAGTCATGACCCTGAGTGGGTGGGGAGTTTATATTCATGAGCTTGCCTTGACTGACCGTTCTTTGAAACGCTTATGTCAAGAAACTTGGATACAGTGTTGCAGAAAATCTCCAGCAAATCTGGCGATACACAAAGCTACTGAAACAACATTTAAATAGCATTTTATTAAACATCTCCCGTTTGGCATGTCTCTTGTGATGCAGTTCACATCATCAATGACACGTGTTGACATGACAACTCCTCCAGTATAACTATATAAACCCGATGTTAGTTACAAGGCGGTACTTATTTAAATTAGGTAAGAGAATATTATGTTACCATTATTATGAGTGTTAGGGTGATGTCACCCTATCCCCTTAATAATTCCACCTCCTGAATCCAAGAGTTTGACATGGGGAGGGGACCAATAACTTTATGAATAAACTTTATCAATGTACATGGTTCGAACAAAGTGCCTTAGGTGCTTAAAGTACTTGAATTTGGCACTCTGAAATTCAAGTACTGGAATACCTTAAATCAGGTACAGAACGGACTGATTAGGCTGACAAACGTCATATCGATAGCTAAAATGCTGGGCAAATGTCAATAGTCCTTCCTGGCAGGATATTGATGTCTATGAATGTTTTTGCCAGACCCATCCAGGGATGTAGTGGAGGTTAAACAGTGTTTATGCACCTTATTATAGTCCTGTGTAGCTCAGTTGGTAGAGCATAGCGCTTGCAACGCCATGGTTGTGGGTTCGATTCCCACGGGGTACCAGTACGAAAATGTATGCACTCACTACTGTAAATTGCTCTGGGTAATATTGTCTTCTAAATTACTAAAATATAAATTTGTGGAATGGTGTTTCCTTGCCTTTTTTAACATTTTTTAATTATCGTTTACCCACATTATTGCATTGCTCAACGCTCAGAAGGCTTCTTGATCTGAGTTCTAATTTCACCTACCTCTGCGAACGAGTGGAATCATGAATGATTCATGTATGCTCGTTATGTTCGCCTGCTGTCCCGGATTTCCCTTGTTAGCAGCGCATTCATTCATAACTCAGTCCAACGGCGGGAAACTCTGACCGCGACATAGGCCGAGAGGTGAAACAAACTACCTCAGCCCAGACCTATAGTGGCAAAGAGACTAGACTGACAGTTAAACATCCCTCTACTCCTGCCCTGTCAACAGACATCCCCCAAACAAAAAAAACCCTCTGACTCTCGGAGAATGAGTGTACAACTGGTAATAGTCGTTGAAATATTTCAGTTGGATGTCTAGCTAGTTAGGTAGCTCAAGAGCTCTGGCTGTTAACCGGGTAGCTAGCTATAACTAGCTGGCTTGAAGGATGAAGTTAGGAGCCAACGTTGAACGGAGCCTGACCTCAGCAGGAGCAGTTTACTGAAATTAAGCTAGCTATAATCAAATTATGGGCTACTATAAGTTCTCATAACATAATACCTTTTCTTTACAGAGAGTAGTGAGACAGACAGTGGTGAGTCAGGCTGGAAAGGAGATGCATGGAGAGAGTAGTACAGTGGTTCCCAAACTTGGTGTCTGGGAACCAAGTGGGGTCCCCTAAAATGTAAATAGTCCCCTGAGAGAATCTTGTCACAATTTCTCTTCAAATGGGTATATAATACAACATTTTAGAGTCTACTAAGGGCCTTTTACATAGTCAGAATTCACTTTCATGTCATGTGTTGGGCAGCCAATGGAACCTAACATTTAGTGAAATATAAAGATAATTTAAATATAAAGACAATTTAATATTATCAGGTACACTTAACAAAAATATAACTTCAACAATTAAAAAAATGTGACTGAGTTACAGTTCATATAAGGAAAGCAGTCAACATCATCAGTACTGACTTACCACTCATGTATGTAGTAAATAATTAGTGAAACACATTATTGATTAGAACTTGTAAGGTAGTGATGAACAAATAGTATATTTGTTTTTTTTTCTCATGGTGGCGACTAGAAATTAATTGCATAATATTTCAAATTGATGGTCCTTGAAAATAAGTTAGTGCTTGATAAAGTACTTAAATGTAGACAAGTAATTTGTCATACTTTGGTCATCATACTTTGATCTGGTTTCATCCAAATATAACATTTATTGAAAAATATGTTCATGAGCTTTAAGCTAGGTAGAGTAGCTACCGTTTGTTTTATCCTGAACATACTTGTGTGGGGCAAATTAGATAGGTATAAGAACTGTCTTGCTCGCAAGAACAATTTTTATTGTGACGTTTGCAATGAGAGAACCTGTCTCTCTTGCTAACGTTACTCTCCTGAATAACTTCACTATCAGCTGCATGTACAAAGGTCAGATCTGAAACCATGTCCATGTGGTATATTGTCTAGACAGCTGTCATGCTCTGTGCTTTTCTTGACTTCTTTTATTTATTTACTTTAGGTAATTCTGTCCTCCAGCCCAACTGTCACTGGTTATGCTGATCCACCTGTTTTAGTATGTATCTATTCATTGCTGAGGTTGAGTAAGTCTTGAATTACAAATTAAGTTAATGTCAGACATAGGTCAGGATTGCCTAAACATTACTGTTACCCCAGGGATATTCTGTCTGAACATAGGCAGCCTAAAAAAGACGCAAGAGCCTCAACAAGCCAGAATGACGAATAAACTTGTGCTCTTATTTTACCTGTTGTCCGAGCTGTCTGACCTTTTGGCAGTAGGAGGCAGAGATAGGGTATCCAAATGAATACTTTTTGTGGCGTCAGTAGGTTCTGTCACTTGTATTTTCAATCTCCCGAGGCGTTACATGTGATGCACAATATGTAAACAATAGCCGAATGTAACCGACCAAAGCACATTTCCTCGCAATCAGCTGGAAGTGTTTGTGAAATTTGCCAGCTGATTGCGTGGGACAATGTTCGGTTAGGTTCGGCCATATTGTGTCAGTATGTGTCGTGTGGGAAACCAATATACAGACCCTCATACTGGGTGTTAACACTTCCCTGTGGATATTTTGTCTCGGATTACCTCCGACATGGGGACAAAATCAGCGGACAACGGGTAAAGTAATTTGAAATGTTTGTTCAACATTCTGACTTGTAATAGGACTGTTAAGAAATTCTGAGCCTACATGTTAGACAATAGTAAGTATTTCACTGTTGGATTCTAAGGTGGCTTTCACACATGGTTTGGTGAGGTTTTTCCGAACTCTTGTGTAGGCTTGGGCAGTATCCACATTTTCGTATCGTTATACTTTCTTTCTCTCATTCCGGAATTGACGGTATTACAGGCATGGCACACGAGGGGGCGCTAGAAACGCAGGAAAATCCATTGGCCTCTTACCAGAATGGTAACAATTGAACAGACTAATAGCGAAGTCACAGACGCTGTTAGCTAAATGATATAGAGCGAAAACAAACATAAAGGAATTGTAAAGACAAGCAAATCCAGCTCATACAGTTCTCTAAGCAGTTTTTTGCTACCGAATGTCATTTTCGGTGAATTAACATTTTTCGTTATTTTTATTGTTTTATAAGATACACTGTCGGCGAGTCTCTGTTGTGCGGCGCACATGAGTTGATGAAGTTACCCATGTATGCAATTCACTATTACATGTTTGCCATTAGATGCACTACATGGTCAAAAGTATGTGGACACCTGTTCCTTAAACATCTCATTAATATGGAGTTGGTGGTATAACAGCCTCCACTATTCTGTGAAGGATTTCCACTAGATGTTGGAACATTGCTGCAGGGACTTGCTCCCATTCAGCCACAAGCATTAGTGAGGTCGAGCACTGATGTTTGCCGATTAGGCCTGGCTCTCATTCAGCGTTCCAATTAATCCCAAAGATGGGGTTGAGGTCAGGGCTCTGTGCAGGTCAGTCAAGTTCTTCGACACCAATCTCTCAACAAGAGGTCAATTTCCGTATGGACCTCGCTTTGTGCAAAGGGGCGTTGTCATGGTGAAACAGGAAAGGGCCTTCCCTAAACTGTTACGAAGTTGGAGGCACAGAATCCTCTAGAATGTCATTGTATGCTGTAGCGTTAAGATTTTCCTTTGCTGGAACTAAGGGGTCTAGCCTGAACCATGAAAAACAGCCTCAGACCGTTATTCCTCCTCCACCAAACTTTACAGTTGGCACTATGTATTCGGGCAGGTAGTGTTCTCCTGGCATACGCCAAACCCAGATACGTCGGACTGCCAGATGGTGAAGCGTGCTTCATCACTCCAGAGAATTCCTTTCCACTGCTCCAGAATCCAATAGCGAAGAGCTTTACACCACTCCAGCCAACGCGTTACATTGTGCATGGTGATCTTAGGCTTGTGGCGGCTGCTCAGCCATGGAAACCCATTTTTAATAAAGCTCCCGACTAACAGTTATTGTGCTGACGTTGCTTCCAGAGGCAGTTTGGAACTCGTAGTGTGTTACAGATGATTTTTACACGCTTCAGCACTCAACGGTCCCGTTCTGTGAGCTTGTGTGGCCTACCACTTCATGGCTGAGCCATTGTTGCGCCTAGACATTTCCACTTCACAATAACAGCACTTATAGTTTACTGGGACTGCTCTAGCAGCAAACTGACTTGCTGGAAAGGTGGCATCCTATGACGGTGCCACGTTGAAAGTGACTGAGCTCTTCAGTACAGGCCATTCTACTGCCAATGTTTGTCTTTGGAGATTGCATGGCTGTGTGCTCAATTTTATACACCTGTCGGCAATGAATGTGGCTGAAATAGCCGAATCCACTAATTTGTAGAGGTGTCCACATTTTTGGCAATGTAGTGTATCTGATGGCAAACATGTAGAAGTGAATTGCATAAAAGGGTAACTTCATCACCTCCTGTGCGCCACTCAACAAACTTATATATATTCATTCATTAGGTACACCTTGCTAGTACCGGGTTGGACCCCCTTTTACCTTCAGAACTGCCTTAAGTCTTCGTGGCATAGATTCAACAAGGTGCTGGAAACATTCCTCAGAGATTTTGCATCACGCAGTTGCTGCAGATTTGTCGGCTGCACATCTGTGATGCAAATCTCCCGTTCCACCACATCCCAAAGGTGCTCTCGTGGATTGAGATCTGGTGACTGTGGAGGCCCTTTGAGTGCAGTGAACTCATTGTCATGTTCAAGAAACCAGTTTGAGATGATGTGAGCTTTGTGACATGGCGTGTTATCCTTTTGGAAGTAGCCATTAGATGATGGTACACTGTGGTCATAAAGGGATGGACATGGTCAGCAACAATACTCAGGTAGGCTGTGGCATTTAAACAATACTCAATTAGTACTAAGGGGGTCCAAAGTGTGCCAAGAAAATATCCCCCACACGATTACACCACCGCCACCACCAGCCTGAACTGTTGATACAAGGCAGGATGGATCCATGCTTTCATGTTTGACAAATTCTGACCCTACCATCTGAATGTCGCAGCAGAAATCAGGACTTATCAGACCAGGCAACGTTTTTTCCAATCTTCTATTGTCCAATTTTGGTGGGCCCGTGCAAATCGTAGCCTCACTTTCCTGTTCTTAGCTGACAGGAGTGGCACCCGGTGTGGTCTTCTGCTGCTGTAGGCCATCTGCTTCAAGATTTGATGTGTTGTGCGGCCTTCTGCATACCTTGGTTGTAACGAGTGGTTATTTGAGTTACTGTTGCCTTTCTATCAGCTCGAACCAGTCTGGCCATTCTCCTCTCTCTGCCATCAACAAGGCATTTTCGCCCAGAGAACTGCCGCTCACTGGATATTTTCTGACCATTCTCTGTAAACACTAGAGATGGTTGCGCGGGAAAATCCCAGTAGATCAGCACTTTCTGAAATACTCTGGCACCAACAACCATGTCACGTTCAAAGTCACTTAAATCACACTTCTTCCCCATTCTGATGCTTGGTTTGAACTTCAGCAGATCGTCTTGACCATGATCGTCTTGTCTACAAGCCTAAAATCCATGTTGCTGCCACGTGATTGGCTGATTTAGATGTTTGCGTTAACGAGCAGTTTACAAGGTGTACCTAATGAAGAGTACATAGACCGCTATGGACTCTAACAGCTCGCCTTCTCCTGTTGTGCTATTTACAAACATGACTGGCTCAACTGTTCTGGGGAACTACGGTAAGCTTCATAATGTGACAGGTGAAATTAACGCAATCTGCTTAATCTCTTAACACAAATTGACGTAAGTTATTCACTTCAAGAAGCTACAAATATTATCTCATATATATATATATATATATATATAAAAATTATAAGTAAAACTGTGAAAAGAGCCCAAGGTCAGGTCAGTGAACAGACACACAAATCATGTTTACTGTACTGTAGTAATAGCAAAATTCACTCTAGTGCCCACTGTATTCTCTGCTTGCCATCACATGTATTGCCTGAGTCTCACCTGAGTAACCATGTTGATTCTTAACTGTAGAGTTTCTGCTTCAGCCACTGGTGCTCACCTGAGTATGTATTTCCCTTCCAGAACCAGTAATGAACAGGGTAAGGATCCACGTGTTGCCGTCAAGATGGGATTGTTTGGACAAGACCACCCGTACCCAAGAGCCCCAGGCCTGTTCCTTCACCCAGCGGCCCTGCTCCCAACCCTGCCTGGAGTTCTGCATCAAACACGTCCTAGAGGACAAGAACGCCCCCTACAGACAGTGCAGTTATGTCTGGCAAGCGCTGCCCGAACGCACCCTAAGGTTGAAAAGAAAGTAGGGTGAGTGTAGCAACTTGGATATAAATCTCTTCTATCAAACTCTCAAAACAACTACATGTTGATGTTGTATGTAGGCTTAAATTGGGGAAATCCCTTGAAGTGTATCAATGAAGAGTGAGTCTCTTCCTTTTTAAGTCAGTTTTTCACATTTCAAGTTTATTTGCCATAAATACATTGGGAATATCTGCGCCATCTGGGATTCTCTGTAACCTTACTACTTAGCTGACGTGTGACTCATGTCTACGTTCAGGGTGACCTTCTGTGTGGAGCACGTTAGGTGGAATGCCATGGCTCTCCAGGCCTAGCTGAGGAAGGCCTCATCTGGTCCCTCTCCTGACACCCTCCTATCTCAGCTCAGTGGATACAACCGCCCTGAGACACATGGCCTGGACAGTGGTCGCAGTGAAGCCAGCCGCATCCTAGGTGTGAAACGTTTCTGCACCATCTTTTTTTTTCTTAGCAAAATATTTTGACATCATCTTGTACTCTCCGGTGTCCTGATAGCTGTTCTTTTTTTATAATAGTTGCTATTCCAGGTTAAGGGAACGTTTACTACTTAGTGCATGGTCCCATTCCTGTACATTCCTCCTCTGCATTGAGCCATGTCACAGTCCAGGGGAGCTGTTGGGGATTGTCTGTCTGTAGATGAGGACGGCTGGAGTGAGGGTGAGCAGGGACCACTGGCTCTGGACCAGACCTGTAGTGGAGACCCAGACAGTGAAGCTCACAGCATAGACCGTGACCAGGAGGACCCTCTCAAGTAAGACTGCACTATCTGGGTACTGTGTTGTGTACCACATTACGTAGGTGTGTTATAAGATTGAAATCTACTTGATCTTTGGAAATTGATCCGAATGGCTCAACATTCTCCAGGTCCCAACTTGTGCCCAGTCCGCTAATGTGGGACAACAAATCTTTGTTTTGAATACAAGATCAGACTGGTGTGTTTGTAGTGGTCTAACTGTTTTAATTGTATGGGTGTGGTTTTGATGTGCAGGAGTGCACACAGCAGAGGAGGTTGCTCTGATCACACGGGAGAACCTCATCAGACTCCAGTCTCTCTACATCGTAATATAGCATGGGTAGGATGGTCATCTGAATCAGAGTTAGTTTGGCAACCGGGGTGAAAGAGGAGCGATTCCGATAGAGGAAACCAAGTCTAGATTAAACTTTAGCCTGCAGCTTTGATATGTGCTGAGAGAAGGACAGTGTACCGTCTAGCCATACTCCCCAAGTACTTGTATGAGGTGACTACCTCATGTTCTAAACCCTCAGAGGTAGTAATCCCACCTGTGGGGAGAGGGGCATTCTTCTATACCAAACCACATGACCTTTGTTTTGGAGGTGTTCAGAACAAGGTTAAGGGTAGAGAAAGCTTGTTGGACACTATGAAAGCTTTGTTTTAGAGCATTTAAAACAAACTCCAGGGAGGGGCAGCTGAGTGTAAGACTATCATCTGCATATAAATGGATGAGAGAGCTTCCTGCTGCCTGAGCTATGTTGTTGATGTGAATTGAGAAGAGCGTGGGGCCTAGGATAGAGCCTTGGGGTACTCCCTTGGTGACAGGCAATGGCTGAGACAGCAGATTTTCTGACTTTATACACTGCACTCTTTGAGAGAGGTAGTTAGCAAACCAGACCAAAGACCTCTCCGACACCAATATTCATTAGCCGGCCCACAAGAATGGAATGGTCGTATCAAAAGCTTTGGCCAAGTCAATAAAAATAGCAGCACAACATTGCTTAGAATCAAAGGCAGTGGTGACATCATTGAGGACATTTAAGGTTGCAGTGGCACATCCATAACCGCAGCGGAAACCAGATTGTATACCAGAGAGAATACTATTTATTATCTATGCATAGTCACTTTAACTCTACCTACATGTACAGTTTGATTAACACATTTTTCAACCACTCCACAGATTTCATGTTAACAATCTATAGTTTTGGCAAGTTGGTTAGGACATCTACTTTGTGCATGACACAAGTAATTCTTCCAACAATTGTTTACAGACAGATTATTTCATTGTATCACAATTCCAGTGGGAATTTGACTGTGCCTTTAAACAGCTTGAAAAATTCCAGAAAATGATTTCATGGCTTTTGAAGCTTCTGATAAGCTAATTGACATAATTTGAGTCAATTGGAGGTGTACCTGTGGATATATTTCATGACCTTCAAACTCTGTGCTTCTTTGCTCGACATCATGGGAAAATCAAAAGACTTCAGATAAATTGTAGACCTCCACAAGTCTGGTTCATCCTTGGGAGCAGAAAATCAAACACCTGAAGGTACCACTATCATCTGTACAAACAATAGTATGCAAGTATAAACACCATCGGACCACGCAGCCGTCATACCGCTCAGGAAGGAGACACGTTCTGTCTCCAAGAAATTAATGTACTTTGGATGCGGAAAGTGCAAATCGATCCCAGAACAGCAGCAAAGGACCTTGTGAAGATGCTGGAGGAATCGGGTACAAAAGTATCTATATCCACAGTAAAACGAGTCCTATATGGACATAACCTGAAAGGCCGCTCAGCAAGGAAGAAGCCACTGCTCAAAAACCGCCATAAAAAAGCCAGACTACGGTTTGCAACTGCACATGAGAACAAAGATCGTACTTTCTGGTGAAATGTCCTCTGGTCTGATGAAACAAAAATAGAACTGTTTGGCCATAATGACCATTTATGTTTGGAGGAAAAAGGGGGAGGCTTGCAAGCTGAAGAACACCATCCCAACCGTGAAGCATGGGGGTGGCAGCATCATGTTGTGGAGGTGCTTTGCTGTAGGACTGACCGATGCACTTCACAAAATAGATTGCATCATGAGGAAGGAAAATTATTTGCATATATTGATGCAACATCTCAAGACATCAGTCAGGAAGTTAAAGCTTGGTCGCAAATGGGTCTTCCAAATGGACAATGACCCCAAGCATACTTCCAAAGTTGTGCAATTACAGCCTCAAGTCTTTCAGTATTACGCTACAAGATTGGCAAGCTTGTATTTGAGGAGTTTCTCCCATTCTTCTCTGCAGATCTGTCAGGTTGGATGGGGGAGCGTCGCTACACAGCTATATTCAGGTCTCTCGATCGGGTTCAAGTCTGGGCTCTGGCTGGGCCACTCAAGGACATTCAGAGAATTATCCCGAAGTCACTCCTACGTTGTCCTGGCTGTGTGCTTAGTGTCGTTGTCCTGTTGGAAGGTGAACCTTCGCCCCAGTCTGAGGTCCTGAGTGCTCAGGAGCAGGTTTTCATCAAGTATCTCTCTAAACTTTTCTCTGTTCATCTTTCCCTCAATCCTGACTAGTCTAGGAAGAGCCTTGGTGGTTCCAAACGTCTTCCATTTAAGAATGAAGGAGGCCACTGTTCTTGGGGACCTTCAATGCTACAGACATTTTTTGGTACCCTTCCCTAGATCTGTGCCTTGACACAATCCTGTCTCAGAGCTCTACGGACAACTCCTTCGACATCATGGCTTGGTTTTTGTTCTGACGTGCTCTGTCAACTGTGGGACCTTTTTTATATAGACAGGTGTGTGCCTTTCCAAATCATGTCCAATCAATTGAATTTACGACAGGTGGATTCCAAGTTGTAGAAACATCTCAAGGATTATAAATGGAAACAGGATGCACCTGAGCTCAATTTAGAGTTTCATAGCAAAGGGTCTGAATACTTATGTAAATGAGGTATTTCTGTTAAATGTTTTATACATTTGCAAACATTTCTTAAAACCAGTTTGCTTTGTCATTATAGGGTATTGTGAGCAGATTGAAAAAAAAAAAAAAAAAAAAAAAAAAAAATTTTTTAGAATAAGGCTGTAACGAAACAATGTGGGAAATGTCAAGGGATCTGACTACTTTCCCAATGCCCTGTATAGTCACCAAGAGCAAGCTCAACATAATGGCCGATGTAGCATATAATTCAGCTGTTGATTTAGAATGTTTTTCCAAGAATCTATAAACCCTGATTTAATTAAAAGTAAAGCTATTATCAATGAGGTACAGAATATCATTGTACAAAACCAATCAAGTTTGTAAGTAATTTGCACCTTCCAGCATTTTACACAACTACCCTAATGCTGTTGTAGTGAGCTTATGTGTGAAGTAACGCTGATAATCGCAGCATAACAGTCTAATTCATAGTGTCATTATATTAAGTTTGTTGGTATGTGGTAATTGTAGTAACCCTGATAATTGCCACGTTATTTGTGTTACTAACTAGAGGAAGTTTGTTTCTGTTTAACCTCTTATTGCATTTGCATAGATTCATATGGCACTAAAATCCTATAGACCTAAAGTCCTAGGCCTAATAGTCACTGTCTATTGGTGTGGTCCACAAAGATGCAATCTAATAGAACTAAAAATACTATTTAATGAAGTGGCTATCCTTGACCATAAGACATCCAGACATCTACCAGGACAGTAAGCAGGTATTGTTTAACGTGTGTCTGGGGCTAAAGGATGTTCTGTGTGGTCGGCCGGTCCATGTGGGCCAGTCTGAGGAGCCTCTGCCCCCTGCATCTCTCCCTGCCGCCCACTAATGTACCAGCCTGAACAGGAGACCGCCCTGGCCCCAGAGCAGCTAGATGCAGTACTACCCAGAGACATGTACCTGAGTGCTGCAGAGTTACAGCCAAAGGAGAGCCTGCCGCTAGAGTTCAGCGACGTACGTAAAGTCTGACTCCCACCAAGTTTACTGGTGGGAGTCAAATGTTCACCCCCAGAATATATAAAATGTTGCATGTCAGCACAACAATAATAGTACATTGTAACTGTACTCCACAGAACAGTACATTGCTCTTAGTCATATACAGTGCTTTCGGAAAGTATTCAGACCCCTAGACTTTTCCCACATTTTGTTACATTACAGCCTCATCAATCTACACACACTACCTGATAATGACAAAGAAAAAAACTGATTTTTGAAAATAAATTGCAAAAAATAAAATATCACATTTACGTAAGTATTCATACCCTTTACTCAGTACTTTGTTGAAGCACCTTTGGCAGTGATTACAGCCTCGAGTCTTCTTGGGTATGACGCTACAAGCTTGGCACACCTGTATTTGGGGAGTTTCTCCCATTCTTCTCTGCAGATCCTCTCAAGCTCTTTCAGGTTGGATAGAGAGCGTCACTGCACGGCTATTTTCAGGTTTCTCCAGAGATCGGGTTCAAGTCTGGCCTCTGGCTGGGCCACTCGAGGACATTCAGAGACTTGTCCCGAAGCAACTCCTGTGTTGTCTTTGCTTAGGGTCGTTGTCCTGTTGGAAGGTGAACTTTCTGCCCAGTCTGAGTCTTCCAGTCCCTGCCACTGGAAAAATGTCCCCACATCATGATGCTGCCACCACCATGCTTCACGTAAGGATGTTGCCAGGTTTCCACCAGACGTGACGCTTGGCATTCAAGCCAAAGAGTTCAAGCTTGGTTTCATCAGACCAGAGAATCTTGGGAAGGGGTTGGAATACTTTCCGAATGCACTATATGTTGAAAAAAATTATTTGAACACCATAGGAACATATTATGGAAATTGTTGATGTCTGAACTGCATGTCTTCTTGTTCTCTCCAGATTGTCATGGAGGTGAAGGGGAAACTACAGAAAACTCAACAGAACTGGACCATGTTGCTGCAGACACCTCCAGATGAGAGAAGATATTTACCTCAACTCATGTTCTAATGGGTTGAAAATCTCGTATGTGTGTACAATTCCAGAGACTGTTGAGCTGATCAATCCAAAGCCAGGGTTTGATCTACAAGGCATTAGATCATAATGAAGCCTTTGCACACCATTGCCAAATGAATACTGTTTGGTCATTTCTCAATCAGTTGTCATCTTGCTGACATTTGCTGATGATACTCATGAGTGTTTTCACTCTGGTTTTGCCCGGTTGCCTGTGTAATTTCATATAATTCCTGTTACAGAGAGATTCTGTCTGGCATACCGGGTCAGTCGGTGTTGGTGCAGGGAAGAGATGAAACAACACTCGTAACTCCTTGGTTTACAAATGAAAGGGTATCATCCTCATTGATTCAGTGCACCTTTTTGGGGGAGATTTCTAACCCTAGCACTAAGTTGTTGACTTTTGAACACCAAACTCTTGAAAGGAGTAAATGTTATTTTGTGTGCGAAGGAAAACGCTGCACACTGCTGTTCATGCTCCCAGGGGATTTTATTGACATGTTTTGACCCTTAGGTCTTCATCAGACATCCATATCCCAGGAGGGGGTGGAAGTCTCTGTGTCTCTGTGTGAGAGAGATTCCCTTAAAATACAGTCCTTAGTGCGCAGGGTTTAATTACAGATAATTGCACATTCGATATACTAAAAGCAATGAAAAAGATACTGACAGGATACTAATATGTATTCCTGAGTGAATGACTACGTAAGTCAAGTCCAAGAATTACTTGCAATATTGCACGTGATATGATATAACAACTGTACATGAGTATGTGTGTGTATATACAGACCTGAATGAATAAATAAGTCCTGAGTGAATGAGTGATTACGGACCAGAGTTACTCACGGATGGATGCATAATTGTTCAACTAGGTCCTAACACCCGAACAGTTCCAGGTCTATGTTGCCGACGGCACGGCACCCCGGTCAGGCATTATATAGTCTAATAGCCGCCGGCAGGAAGGACCTCCTGTAGCGCTCTCTGGCACACCGTGGTGGGATCAGTCTGTGACTGAAGGTGCTCCTCTGCGTCATAACCATGGCATGCAGAGGGTGGGTGACGTTGTCCATGATGGCAAGGCTCATCCCCAGGACAGAGCTAGCCTTCCTGATCAGCTTATTTACCCGAGAAGCATCACCGGCTTTTATGTTGGCGCCCCAGCACACCACTGCAAAAAAGATGCACCACAGACTGGTAGAAGGTATGCAGTAGTTTACTGCACACGTTGAAGGATCTGAGCCTCCTCAGAAAGTAGAGTCGGCTCTGGCCCTTTTTGTACAGGGCCCCGGTGTTACCAGCCCATTCCAGCCTGTTGTCCATATGGACTCCCAGGAACTTGTATGACCCAACCATTTCCACATCCACCCCCTGTATAGGGACTGCAGTCAGTTGTGCCTTGGTTCTCTTGAAGTCCACCACTATCTCCTTTGTTTTGCTGATGTTGAGCTGAAGGTGGTTCTGCTCACACCACAACACAAACCACAACACAAAGATATAGATAGAAAAGTAAAGATGAGTAGGTGTCAACTTTTGACTGGTACTGTTTTATATATGTATATATTAGGCGGGGGATGCCTTAATCGACATCCACGTCTTCTGTGCCCAAGGAACAGTGGGTTAACTGCCTTGTTCAGGGCAGTGCTCAGTGACATCACTTCCTGAAACTGAGGCAGGGGCTACCCCTTAAAGCTGCAATATGTAACTTTTTGGGGTGACCTGAGCAAATTCACAAAGCAATGTGAGTTTTATATATCATTCATTTTCATTGAAAGCTAGTCTAAGAAGCAGTAGATCTGTTCTATGTGTGCTATTTCTATGTTTCCTGATCTTAAGTTTACTTTATGTGTCTTTTCGTTTTGTACACCAGCTGAAAATACAATATTTTGGGTTATGAAGAAGATATTTCACAGCGGTTTAGATGGTACAATGATTCTCTACTCTATACGTGCTTGTTTTGTCACATAAACAGAGGTAAACTATTTGAATTTGAGCAACCAGGAATTTCTGCAAAGTGCACCTTTAAATAGGAAGTGATGTCACTGAGCACGGCCCCTAATACAAAGGACCTTCCACTCCCCCCACCTGGGATATGGATGCCTGATGAAGACTTAAGGGTTAAAAAGTTGTCAATAAAATAATCTGTGAGCATGAACAGCAGTTCCTTTTATTTTTCATTAGTTCACCTATAACTCCAGCACCTGCAAAAAAAGTTCCTGGATGTGCATATGTTCTTCAGCATTTACACAGGCAGCCCAATGCGGATCTTTTCTTCACTAATAGGTATTTTTACCAATCAAATCGGCTCTGAAAATGAGCTGTTGTGATTGGTCAAAAGACCAATTAGTGGAAAAAAAAAGATCAGAAATGGCCTGCCTGTCAAAATGCTGACTAAATGTACTTTATGAACATGCTTGCATCTTGGTTAGCCTTTTCCAATGAAAGAAATATAATTATTCTCCAAAGCATCATCAGTGGAACTTTTGAGACTCCAAAGTGACATTAAAAAGTCATACTTGGCAACATGGAACACAGCATGTCCTGAAATTGGGGCGGATAATACAATTTAATTCGATTACATCACTTTTCCGTTACCCAGTCCGAGACACGAAACGCTTCAAACAAGCCAAGAGGCAGCCTGGGGTGTATTCATTACCTCTTGCAACGGAGACAGTTTACATTTAAGAACCAAACGGAACGAAACTGTGAGGGGCCTATCTGAATGTGTCCAATAGAAACTCGTTTTCGTCGTAACGTTTTCCGTTTGGGGTAAATGCAACAGAATTGGCGTAATGAATACACCCATGGAGACGAAACGACAACGTACCAAGACAAGACGGGTGGTCTCGCAACACGTCTTATATAAAGGTTATCCTATAAAGTAGTATATTTAGGCCTGTACATTACTGAATGGTTCGCTTTCAGAGGTAACCACCTAACCTACAAATGAGGTGAGTTTGATTACAATGTATCGATTCGACTCGCGCGTGTGTTGTCGCAGCAAGGTGACAAGCGAAATGGGTCAAATAGGCAGTCATATTAATCTGACATGTAATGGAATGAGTCTAAATACCGACATACTTTGAAGAATTGTTTTAGCTTTTCAGAAAAAGAAAACTAAAGAAAACATGCAAAGCAAAAACCATACGCTGGAAGTGCAACTATGTTGAAGTGTATGTCTTCTGCGAGTGCGAGTGGTGTCAAATCACATTTGAATGAATTGATCTTGCAATTCAGTTTGGGATAGCATTTCACCATTGGGTCAACACACCACTTTGAGTATTGGAAAACCATTGGGAAACCCCTAGATTTCAGTGCAGTTTGGACTGTAGGCCATTAGACTATTAAGCATAGTTGCTCAAAAAAAATGTATGCGCTCACTTACACCATGAACAGCAGTGACTAATTCAAGTGTAATGGGTGGTAGAAGTATTCCCTCACCCTGGCTCTTATTGTTTACAGTTGTTGCATGCCTTTTGTGTCCCACATATGTCTGAGACATAGTTTCTGTATGTCATCATGTTATAAGAGCGGGACTGTTGCAGAGATTTTAGAATGACTTACAAACCTAAAACATTATGGTATTGGATTTTTTATTTTATTGAACCTTTATTTAACTAGGCAAGTCAGTTAAGAACAAATTCTTATTTACAATGACGGCCTACCTACAGGGACAGCCATATTAATATGGCACCCCTGGAGAAAATGAGGGTTAAGTGCCTTGCTCAAGGACACATTGGCAGGTTTTTTTCACCTTGGGTATTGGAACAAGCAACATTTTGGTTACTGGGCCAACGCTCTAACCGCTAGGCTACCTTCCTCCCTTGATCCATTGAGATAAAAACGAATTATATACTTCCCTTAATTGCTACAAGACAGTTTTAAAACATGCAAATCATGTTAAATCTGTCATAGTAGCGCATGATCAAAACACATGTTTATTTGGCCTTTGATCATCATGCTTCCATTGTGTTCTGAGCCTGACAGAATCATGCTGACGTTTGAAAATCAAAACAATCTCCAAATACTCACAGAAGACATCAGCCATAACATTTTAGACCTAGACTAGAGGTAGGGTTGGAGAGCCCTGGATTTGAGTAATAACAATTATGTCTGCACAGGGCTCCATTCAGACACTTTGACAGTGCTGTTATTGAATGCCTTCAACAGACAGGTTACAGATAGCTCACAGTGTCACTTGGCCATAGGAGGTCTATCTCTTAAAACTTATGCTTCCCCTCGGTGCATATGCATTATCACCATCCTTTGAAGATGTGCTGGGCAGGGCTAACACACGCAACCTGTGTGACTTCGAGTTAGATGTCAGCCAGATTAACCCCACTCCCGTCTTGTCTGTTGTCAGTTTTCCCCTCTAATTCCCTCTGCACCCCTGCCGTCTGCTGCTTGCAGGTAGTTACCATAGTTATGCAGCCGCACCAGCTGCATAACCATATTAGCATGTACAAATATTCATAAATTACCCTGTGGAGCTGGAACGATATGACAGAGCTCACAGCAGGAGGCAGGACCAAGATCTCCCTGAGACCTCCCTGATCACTACTGTTTCCAAACACACTGCAGATATTTGGATGAAAGAACGTTTCCCTCGTCTGCATCGCTTTACCCAGCCGCCTTTTTGTTTCTCTTTTTCTAAAAAAAACCTCACAAACCACTGAATCAGTAGAGTTGTTGTGTGTGTGTGTGTGTCAGTCGACTGGAATGTTCTGCTAAAGGCAGAGCATTATTCAGGGGTCATTAAGAACAGCTTAAACTCTTCCCCTTGCATTTCTCTCCTAATATAAACCATATCAAATCATTTGTTTGGTATAAAAGGATAACAATACACTTTTGGGCTTGGATATAGGCCTCTACTGCAACAATTCATTCCTCTGATGTGAGTGTTCCTCAAAGTGTAAAGGACTGAAACTAGTTAAAAATCCACCCTAAAGTGGAATCTGTGGTCGCACAAAAATTGCAGTTGGCAAAACGCTACTCCACATAGCAACTGTAACAAACATCCAATTCATCGTCTCAGCCAGGGGACGTATGCCTTGCAATGTAGCTGCTTTAATCAATTGAAGCAAACAAGCTCAGTGGCACACATCCGGTTTGGCCAATGAGAGGATAAATGGTTGGTCGTGATTGGTCAAATTTCCTTACATCTTGATCTGAAATCAAACAAATGTGATAGAACCTGCGTGTAAAATGCTATAACTTGTTTGCAGCATGGTCTCAAAACCACAGAGTGATATTACTCTGAGAAATTGGCTGCATTCAAAAAAATAAAAAACAAATGCACTGCTGTATCGCCATCCAAAATAGAGTGCTCCTTTGTGCATTAGGGGCCTCCCGAGCGGCGCAGCAGTCTAAGTGCTAGCGGTGTCACTACAGATCCTGGTTCGATCCCAGGTTGTGTAGCAGCCGGCCGCGACCGGGAGACCCATGAGGCGGCGCACAATTGGCCCAGCGTCGTCCGGGTTAGGGGAGGGTTTGGCCTTGTCCCATCGCGCTCTAGCGACTCCTGTGGCAGGCCGGGCGCATGCACGCTGACACGGTCGCCATGTGTACGGTGTTTCCTCCGACTCATTGGTGCGGCTGGCTTCCGGGTTAAGCACGCATTTTGTCAAAAATGGAGGGGTCGTGTTTCGGAGGACGCGCGGCTCTCAATCTTAATCTCTCCCAAGTTTGTACAGGAGTTGCAGCAATGGGACAAGACTAACTACCATTCGGATATCACGAAGTTGGAAATCACAATTTTTCTTTTTTTGCATTATTAGGATGCTGCCCTTTTAAAAAAAATCAATACATCACTCCTACAAGCTGCTTAGTAAGCGTAGGATATGCCCTGTTACTGGTATGTTTAAAATTCAGGCTCTCCTACTTAAAACCCCTACCATCAATCTGATCTCTCTAGAAACACATGAAGATACTTGGACATACCATGGACATTATATATAGCTAGCTACCCTCTGGCATCTGTATGATGCATTGTTTTCATAAAGGACAGATTACTCTTAGTCATCTCAAAATAAAATATGTATAGAGTTTCCAACCATATAGTAACCTCTTCATAACGTCAATGAACTTCAATTATATATATTTTATTCTATGAATACGTTTTTCTGGGTCTGGCCAGACATGAGAACAAAGGATGTGGATGTTGGGATGTGAGAACATGCTTGGCTTCAGCTGAGATGGTTCTGTGGGCGTCTGTACTGACTGACACAGGATGCGTCTCAAACGGCAGCCTATTCTCAACATAGTGTACTGCTTTTGACTAGAGCCCTATGGGCCCTGGTCAAATGTAGTGCACTATATAGGGAGTAGGGTGCCATGTAGGACGCATCCACGGTGCCTGGTGTCCAGATGTTAGCGGCTGGCTGTGTGCCTGCCCACATGGTAATGGTCCCTGCACCTCTCTGGCCCTGAGAACCACCCTGCGCTTCTATAGCCAGGACCACAATAGACAAACATTGTGGAGCATTGCAGAGGTCAAGGGTTGTGTCCAGTAGGTATAACACAGAAAGGAAAAAAAAATGTTTAGAGCTGCTGAAACAGTGAGTTTGTTCAATAACAAAAGCTACACTCTTCTGGATAGAACCACAGGGTTCTTTGATCAAAACCTCAGGGTTTCTTCTTCACTGAACCAAAATTGGTTACATATAGAGAACCTTATTGGTGCCATATACACTGAGTATACAAAACATTAAGAGCATGACAGACTGGCCAGGTGAAAGCTATGATCCCTTATTGATGTCACTTCAATCAGTGTAGATGAAGGGGAGGAGACAGGTTAAATCATTATTTTTAAGCCTTGATACAATTGAGACATAGATTGTGTATTTGTGCCCTTCAGAGGGTGATTGGGCAAGACAAAACGTTTAAGTGCCTTTAAATGGGGTATGATAGTAGGTGCCAGGCGCACTGGTTTGTCAAGAACTGCAACGCTGCTGGGTTTTTCACACTCAACAGTTTCCTGTGTGTATCAAGAATGGTCCACCACCCAAAGGACATACAGCCAAATATTGGCGTCAACATGGGCCATACTTGTAGAGTCCATACCCTGACGAATTGAGGCTGTTCTGACTCAATGTTAAGGTGTTCCTAATGTTTGGTACACTCAGTGTATGAAGCAAGCATATAACCCTTTTTGGTTCTAATCAGAAACTTTTTTTATAAGTGTAATATTCATTCAAACTATTTTTCTATGTTGTACCCTACTGGGCATGACCCAGTCTTCACTGCCCTGCTCTCCTTATGTTGGCAAGAGGACTCCGGTCGTTGGCAAGAGGACTCAGGTTGTTGGCAAGGAGATTCCTGTTATCACTGTAGTATTTGCAGTTGTATAAAAATAGGCAAGACATGTTTTGAATGACTGAGTTTAATGTTTAGTGAAATGTTAGAAGAACAATGCATGACATTTTTATTGAGAACATTCGTCAAATATTTTTACCCGGAAGGAATGTATTGTTATCGTCATGGCTACAGAATTCTAAGGTTTTTCTGTGCCAGATCTGGTCCTTTTTATGCGTTTTTAAAGGAATGTCTTTGTATGCGCCACATGAATAGTTCATATCAGCAATGCAGAAGCTACAGTACATGCCGGTGATGTCTCTGGAATGGATAGTACGATTCTTGACTTCATGGTCCTAGCTAAGGCGTTGCTGCAGCTTCATGCAAATTACTATGGAGCCCACCATTTCCCATTTTATAGCCCCAGCTGTGGACCCACCCTACCCATCTCCCAGTAGAGTGCGTGTGCGTGTGTGATTGTGTGTGTGATTGTGTGTGTGAGTGTATGCGTTTGTCCTTGTCTTCACGCGCACACGTGTGTGTCAATCTCCCAGCAGAGCACAGAAGCAGCCAGTGTCACATTTCTTATAGGTGGCTTAGCTCCACCTCCCATGAAGCTGTGCCTATTACAGACCATTAAACTGTCTGCCTCTCAATAGGTTTTTTTTTTACCCCAGGAGTCTAATTTAAAACCCTAATCCCCTCTGACAGCAGTGAGGTTCGCTTTGCACACCAACGAACCGCTCAACGAGGAAGAAGAATGTGTCAGATAGAACATCTGTCAATGCAGAGCTGCATTTATTTTATTGTGTTAGGGATGTATTGATTTGCAGTTGGTGTATTTGTGTGCCTTTTTAGTCATGCAGGTCCAGGGCGGATTGAGAATTTTGTATTTTTATGGAAAAATCCTGTCTTATGGAATGGACTTGGTTTTCATACTGTTTTCGCACATCTGTAAGTTGCCATGTGGAACAGTGCTCAGTGGTGGCCGGGCCTGTCGGCATGTCACTAGTGACTCAATCTGAATGTGTCAATGTACTGTTGCTGCAGTTTATTATAATTTTTTTATCAGTGCTTACTGGTAAACTATGTTATGAAATGTGAGATCCTTAGCTACCGGTACTCTGTTTTCACTCTACCTAGATCATAAACCAATGACATATAGCTTACAGTCGCTAACTCTTATCAGTAACATTATAACATAACATTAGTATTGATTCTATTTGTGGGTCATGATCCTCGAAAAAGTGGATATTTTTAAGGATGACAAAGGGCCTTTTTTATGTGGAAGAGGTTCTCATTCCCTCCCAGGGTACAATGTGACCTGCTCTCACTCATTCAGGTCATGGCAGCCTATCTGACACTCTTTAAGGGGAATGGTTCTGTGAACGTTCCATTCAATACATCCACCCCCATAGAGATAGATGCCCACGAGGATGAATGACTGACAGAGCAGAGGCATTATATAGTGAACTATATAGGGAATAGGGTGCCATTTGGGACGCATTAATGGTCTCCAGCCAGATTCATTCACAATATACAGTAAATGACTGGATGTAGATGGCAACCGTTTATTCTCGCTTCCAACCACTAGGTGGACAGAGAGATTTCTGTTTCTATGGTTGCCCTGCACTGATTCGGTCTCTTTGATAGCAGGAAGGAAGGAGGATACACCTCAATGCCATTTTAGATGTAGGTATGGCTAAATTGTACTCAAAACAATATGTGGCAATACATTTATTTTTTTCCAATGCCACGGTTGAATCGGCAGAGGTTTAAAAGCTTTTGTCAGAATGTGGCACCACTGGCAAGCTGCTTAGGTCAAATCTAAATTCCAAGGGTGAGAGAGCCTACGAACACTGACATTCAGGAAAGAATTGCAGGGATTTTTATTTTGCGTTCCGGAAGTCTGAAGAACAGTATATTCAGCACGGGCCTCTATGTCAAGTTAGTTAGGGTCAATGAAGAAAGGATACGCCCAACTTCCTATTAGTAATAAAATGTGATATTTACTAGAAAAGGCCGACTGGTATAAGGCATTTATTAAAGGTGTTATTTGAAAGAATCATTAGCTGCTTAATCAATTCACAAATGAAAAATGCTATTACAAATCAAACAGAATATTTTAATTATTATCATGTATGGTTATTAATTCATTCATTGGTGTCTTTCCCTCTGTTGCATATTAATAATGGTCATAGGGGAGGCTATCCTCTCCTCATTAGTGGTCTGATTCCGTATGAAATCCTCTTAGCACAGAACTCATGTTCTTTATACAAGCAGTTGAATAGCCCTGGCTGGGTAACTCCATTACTAGACAAACCAACTAGCCAGACTGTTGGATATCCTCTCTGTTACATAGTGGGGTTTCTATGGAAACATAACTCCCCCTTTCTTTTCCTTCTTTCTCGCTCCTTTATGGCCTTGCCTGACCAGCAGCTGCAGGGTTAATGTTTAGCAGAAGCAGTAGTTTTTGGAGGAGGAGGAGATGAGATGAGAGGAGAAAGGGGGGGGTGTTAGGGGGAGGTGGGGGCTAGTCCACAGTTGATGTAGTAGGCAGGGTCTATTGGGGCAGGAAGCCTGCCTCCTCACTCGTCCTGGAACAATGGGAGATATGGCAGCCACTGCAGGCAGACGGCACAGCACAGGGCAGTCAGAGAGAGATGCACACAATTCACATGCTCGAGGACGGGCCTTTTCTATCAGTAGTTTAGAGGAAACAGTTCCTTATTAGAGGAGAGGACATCACCTTGTGGATGAATCCTTTTTTCAACTGGAAAAGACTAATGTTACATTGTGGGTCTTTTTTATTTTTTATTACAGATTTTCTTTAGACTGGGGCTCTCTCGGATGCTTTGAGCGGATGCTAGGATACGAAGCAAGGTGAGACTGGGTGGGCATTTTAGGACAAGCAGATTTGAAAATCTGAACATATAGAGTGAAATGTTTTTATTGTTAGGACTGACAATGTAGTCTAGACTATTAGTCTTTTGTGCCGTTATGTCTGTGTTAAGATGTCATTGATTGTGTAGATATGAGATGTAGAGTAGTTGTGACAGGTGAGGTGACAGAACCACACCATATGACGTATTAGCTGTGGAGGCTGAGAGGACAGATGGACCTGGGAAGCAGAGATCAGACGCTCACAGGCAGGTCTATGCAACCTATATGTTATTAAGATACACATATGACACTGTTATTGTAGCATCAGTGGACTACATTTCTGGAGCACCGCTAAGCACCGAGAACCATGTTAGTCATTTCATTGTTCAACCCAACACGGAGGCATTTGATTGGGGTGGATTTAGTTTGTTTTATAGATCATAGGAGAGGAGGGGCATGGGTACACAAATGTGGTTTGCTGTTCAGTGTGCCCAATTATGGCAAAGCCGCCCCAGTCTCGCTGTGTCAGGACTTCCAGTCTTCTAATGCAGTTCCTGTAGGGAGGAGGGTGGGGTTGCCTGGCAAAGATTTAGAAGTATCCCAGAGAGGCCTGCACCACTCCGTTTGATTAGTCTCAGACATAGCATTGATCCAACCTCTGTCCTCCCCTCCCCCGATCCGTTATCCCCCTCCATCGCTCCCCTGTACCTTCAGTCAACATGTTGTTATTGGATGATTAGTGTCATTTTAATTTGGTATAAACATCAGAAGCCACAGTAACACATGACACCAATAGTCTGAATATGATCTATGTACTGTGTCACTGTCTAAATGTGTATCTACAGTGACGCTGGTGATGGTTATGTTTATTCAGATTTATTCCTACGAGGCGTGGTTTCTCTTTATAAGATCCTGTTCAATTTGTCTGTCTGGGTCTTCAATGTTGTTTACATCTCCTGTTGACACACTTTGATTGCTCACACTGAGAGAACTTCAATCTGTGCCATCCCAGATTGGCAAATGGGAATGGTGCTGTTTGATATAACCTGAGACAGTCTCCGCCCGGCAGCAGCCAAATCCCCTAGTGTGTGTGTGACTGTCTGACATGATTTAAGGAGCTTGAAGGGTTTTGGCTCTGCTGAGTTATCTTTGATTCATACTGTAGCCTTGCCCTCATTCCATGAATATAGAGTATAGTCTTCTAGTCGCCTCATTCCTCGTGGCATCACACCAGATCCAGCCGCTTTGAACTCTGAGCTCCATTCAGATGACCTCACACACACACACACACACACAGCATGATATAAATATACATTTTCCAAGCCTCCACAGGCAAAACACATTGTCAAGAAAAGTGCAATTTTTCACAATCTCTTGGATGTGACCAGGTGTGTTGGGCTATGGCAAGTGAGTCATGAGAACCGTCTCTAACAACAAATGAATCACAGATCAGGTGTGTTCTGACTGCACTCCCTGAGCTTGGGAGTGAAGAGTTAACACTGTAGCTCTTTAACTAAACTCATCTAGTCTGAAGGAATGCAGCCAGACTAGACTGACTCTGAAGACTATGGTAGTGACTGAGCATGCTCCTATTTAGCTAGCTACAGTATGAGGACAAGGCAACCTCCCAAATGACACCCTATTCCCTATGTAGCGCCTATGGGCCCTGGTCAATAGTAGTGGTAGGGTGTCACTTGGGACTCAACCTATGGCAGTGAGCACCTGAGCGTGCTCCCATTTAGCTACGAGGGCAAGTCTTGTGGAAACGGAGCATAATTACCGATGTCAGTACAGTAATGGGGAATCCCAGATTGCAGACTGGTTACATGGAGGTTCAATACAGTGATTTTCTAATACGGTGTGTCTGCAGCCTGCATGACATGGCATTATCACTGGAACATGAAAGGGGACTGGTCTCTCTGCTGAATTATTCATCCATCCATCATTCATTACACTTTACAATGAAGGAAAGATGAGAGGGAGAGGGAGAAAGGCAGATTGTGGTCTTGGTGCAGTGTCCTCTCAGCTTCCTGGTCTGTCTGAGAGAACAGGAAGTCCATACCAGAACCAGGCCCAGTCCTGATGGTGAGTGGTGACATGACATTCCTCTGGGTCCGTATTCACAAGCGCCTTGAAGTGCTGATCTAGGATCCCGCTGTCCATATAATCTTAGTCATTTTAATCCAAAAGGCAAAACTGATCAACAGTCTGAGACACTTTATTTAACTAGGCAAGTCAGTTAAGAACAAATTCTTATTTACAATGACGACCTACGTACAGGGTCAGCCCCTGGAGCAAATTGCCTTGCTCAAGGACACATTGGCAGGTTTTTTTCACCTCGTCAGTTCAGGTATTCGAACTAGCGACCTTTCGGTTACTGGTCCAACGCTCTAACCACTAGGCTACCTGCCGGGTCCTGATAATGACAGTGACATGCTATTTCTCTAAGGTCCACACATGCTAAAACCACTTTGAAGCGCCTCTGGAGGTGAGGGATGTGATGTTTTTCTCAGTGTGCATCTGGGAAATCAAGATGGAGCAAGATGGCCTTGATGTCATAGACTGTATAAAAATAATGTTTGATGTTAGCAAACCTGAGGTGGAAAAGGAAGGATGAGAGAAAGAGAGAACAGTTGAGAGGATGAGAGAAAGGAAGAATGGAGAGGATGATGATGATAATAGCAAGATGTCATTTTGTTTTTCCTCAGCTGTTGGGCTCTGACGTTGGGAGAAGACTATAGAGAGAGGTGGCTTACACACAGAGGGGTAGGACTGAGTGCTCTGCTCTAAGGAGAGCTGACATCACAGGTGAGTGTTTGTTCTAGAAGACTCTATTCTAGTCGACAGTTCGTTCCTATGTTCTTTGTCTTTTTGTATGTTCCACCCATGAAAACTAACATCCCTAGCAATAGCTTCTGGCTGGATAATACCTTTGGGAGACTCCCTGCTTGGCTATTTATTTTTAGCGGATGACACATTTTGTTTCCTTATGGTATAATGTTACAGATTTGTCTTTTTATAAAAGCACATCAAATGTCCTAAAGCGTACTTTTATAGCAGGTATCCATTTTAAAGCCATTTAAGAGAAAACAAAAGTGTGACGGGATATATCTTGTTCTCTACCTTTTAAACTGGGAAACTGTGTCATTGCACTTCATACACTCTTTGTTTTCTGTGGAAGTAATTTTGGGAAAGAGCAGTGGCGGTGGAAACATCACTGAAAAAGAGCAGCACTGCTGAAATAGCAATGTCTACCTTATAGTGTTCAGGATTCCCCTTTGTAATGTGTTGCCGAGACCGACGCCTCCCTTCCGGACAGGCTAAACGCATTCTTGGCCTGCTTTGAGGATAACGCAGTGCCACCGACGTGGCCCGCTACCAAATGCTGTACTCACATGCTTCAAGATGGCCACCATTGTTCCTTTACCCATGAAGGCAAATGTAACTGACCTTAATTACTATTGCCCCGTAGCACTCACCTCTGTCATCATGAAGTACTTTGAGAGACTAGTCAAGGATCATATCACCTCTACCTTACCTGCCACCCTAGACCCACTTCAATTTGCTTACTGCCCCAATAGATCCACAGATTATGCATTCGCCATCACTCTGCACACTGCCCTATCCCATCTGGACAAGAGGAATACCTATGTAAGAATGTTGTTTATTGACTATAGCTCAGCATTCAACACCATAGTACCCTCCAAGCTCACCATTAAGCTTGAGGCCCTGGGTCTGAACCCCGCCCTGTGCAACTGGGTCCTGGACTTCCTAACGGTCTTTCCAGGTGGAAAAGGTAGGAAACATCACCTCCACTTCGCTGATCCTCAACACTGTGGCCCCACAAGGGTGTGTGCTCAGCCCACTCCTGTACTCCCTGTTCACCCATGACTGCATGGCCAAGCACGCCTCCAACTCCATCATCAAGTTTGCATACAACACAACAGTAGTAGGCTTGATTACAAACAATGACGAGACCGCTTACAGAGAGGAGGTGCGTTCTCTTGGAGTGTGGTGCCAGGAAAACAACCTCTCACTCAATGTAAAACAAAACAAAGGAGATGATTGTGGACTTCAGGAAACAGCAGAAGGTGCACTCTCCTATCTACATCGACGGGACCACAGTGGAGAAGGTGGAAAACTTCAAGTTCCTTGTCGTACACATCACTGAAATGGTCCACCCACACAGCCTGTGTGGTGAAGAAGGCCTCTTCAATCTCAGGAGGCTAAAGAAATTTGGCTTAACACCTAAAACCCTCACAAACTTTTACAGATGCAAAATTGAAAGCATCCTGTCGGGCTGTATCACTGCCTGGTACGGCAACTGCACCGCCCACAACCGCAAGGCTCTCCAGAGGGTGGTGCGGTCTGCCCAGCGCATTACCGGGGGCAAACTACCCGCCCTCCAGGACACCTACAGCACCCGATGTCACAGGATGGCCAAAAAGATCATCAAGGACATCAACCACCCGAGCCACTGCCTGCTCACCCCGCTGTCATCCAGAAGGCGAGGTCAGTACAGGTGCATCAAAGCTGGGACCGAGAGACTGAAAAACAGATCTATCTCAAGGTCATCAGACAGCTAAACAGCCATCACTAGCACATTAGAGGCTGCTGCCTATAGACATAGACTAGAAATCACTGGTCACTTTAAGGTATGGAACACTAGTCACTTTAATAATGTTTATAATGTTTACATATCTGGCATCACTCATCTCATATGTACAGTATATACAGTTGAAGTCGGAAGTTTACATACACTTAGGTTCAGGTCATTAAAACCCATTTTTCAACCACTCCACAGATTTCATGTTAACAAACTATAGTTTTGGCAAGTCGGTTAGGACATCTACTTTGTGCATGGCACAATGAATTCTTCCAACAATTGTTTAGACAGATTATTTCACTTATAATTCACTATATCACAAACCCAGTGGGTCAGAAGTTTACATACACTAAGTTGACTGTGCCTTTAAACAGCTTGGAACATTCCAGAAAATGATGTCATGGCTTTAGATGCTTCTGATAGGCCAAGCTTCTGAAATCACCCAAGTCTGGTTCATCCTTGGGAGCAATTTCCAAACGCCTGAAGGTGCCACGTTCATCTGTACAAACAATTGTACGCAAGTATAAAAACCATGGGACCACGCAGCCGTCATACCGCTCAGGAAGGAGACGCGTTCTGTCTCCTAGAGATGAACGTACTTTGGTGCGAAAAGTGCAAATCAATCCCAGAACAACAGCAAAGGACCCTGTGATGATGCTGGAGGAAACAGGTACAAAAGTATCTATATCCACAGTAAAACGAGTCCTATATGGACATAACCTGAAAGGCAGCTAAGCAAGGAAGAAGCCAAACAAAAATAGAACTGTTTGGCCATAATGACCATCGTTATGTATGGAGGAAAAAGGGAGAGGCTTGCAAGCCGAAGAACACCATCCCAACCAAATAGACAATGACCCCAAGCATACTTCCAAAGTTGTGGCAAAATGGTTTAAGGACAACAAAGTCAAGGTATTGGATTTTATTTGATTCACTCTCTGCTTCCTCTTCCTGTCATTTTTAGCCATTGTCAGTGTCCTTGCTTTAGTTTTGTGGCATTTGAATAGGAAACAGAGGGAGATACTGCGTCACTGATGGTGCAAAATACAATTTGCTCTTTAGAAGTTCTTTTAAAAGATCGTTCTCTTTAAAGATCCTCCTGTATGTCAGTCAACAGAGGAAATATCAGGGTTATTGTGATCCGGCACTAAAGGGATGAGGGTTCCCTTCTATGTATCTCACGGGCAGACAGCCATTATCTACAGTAGCTAGTAAACATTCGAATCACAGTCAGTGTTCTCCTTTATCTCACAATGCAGAGAGCAGCGGGAGATGAAGGAAGTATGTACAATATGATTCATAATTATCACAGACTGCAGATTGTAATAAAGCATGACTTCTTTTTATCCGGGATATCGTAAATTGTTTGGAGGACAACTTCCCCTGAGTATCATTCTAGAATGGGGAAGCAATATGGCCGTCCTCCTTGTACACAAACTCCTTTTGTATACAGTGCTTCTTTATGACTCTGTCTCATATCAGCCCATTTCTCTTTCCTCCCTATCTATCGCTCGCTCTCTCCCCCCCCCCCCCCCCCCACCCCTTGCTCCCTGCCTGGCACAACAGTCTCTAGGCAAACACACTGATCTGCTCTCCTTGTGAATGGTCCTCTGTTTGGGCACGCTGAGTCTGGCTTAAGCACCATCACCACAATGAGAATGTAGTCCTTCAGCACACTGCCGTCTGTGCTCTCTGCGACCCCTGTTTAGAGTTTGATTGCATCAGCTGTGATCAGAGGTAGGATGTGTTATACAATCAAAATCAGTTGAATTGGTCGGGTGGGGAAGGTAGGGTGAGAGGATGTGGGTGGACGAGAGAGAGAATGAGGTTGGGGTGGAGGATGAGGTTGGGGGGGAGAGGATGAGGGTGGGGGGAATGAGGATAGGTAGAGGACTTTGATCAAGGTGCAATCAAGTCATTTTAGAATTGTCTGGATAAATGCAGAAAAGAAGCAATCTTCTGTTATCCTTTTGTTTTGGTTGTCTCAAGGTTCTGCACCTTCAGATATCTTGCTGGCAACAGCAGTACTTGTCCATGTTATAATTAAGCAATAAGGCCAGAGGGTGTGTGTTATATGGCCATTATACTATGTCTAAGGGCTGTTCTTATGCACAACTCAAAGCTGAGTGCCTGGATACAGTCTTAGCCATGGTATATTGGCCATATACCACAAACCCCCAAGGTGCCTTATTGCTATTATAAACTGCTTACCAACGCAATTAGAAGAGTAAAAATAAATGTCGTATACGGTCTGATATACCACGGCTTTCAGCCAATCAGAATTCATGGCTCAAACCACCCAGTTTATAATTAATCTCACGTTCCATGTGTGAATTTTCAAGGACACACAGATGCTATGTTATTGTACATTGTCTTCAGAAATTATTCAGACCCCTTGACGTATTCCACATTTTGTTGTGTTACAGCCTGAATAAAAAATGGATGAAATGTGTTTTTTTTCTCGCCCACCTACACACAATACCCTAAAATAACAAAGTGAAAACCATGTTTTAGAAATTTTTGCGAATTTATTTCAAATGAAATACAGAAATATATCAGTTACTTAAGTATTCACACCCCTGAGTCAATACATGTTAGAATCACCTTTGTCAGCGATTACAGCTGTGAGTCTTTCTAGGTAAGTCTCTAAGAGCTTTGCACAGCCATTTCTTATCACAGCCATTAAACTCTATAACTGTTTTGTCACAATAGGCCCCATGGTGAAATCCCTGAGTGGGTTCCTTCTTCTCCGGCAACTGATCTAGGAAGGATGCCTCTGTCTTTGTAGTGAATGTGTGTATTGATACAACATCCAAAGTGTAATTTAATAATAATTATATAATATAATAATTATTAACTTCACCATGCTCAAAGGGATTTTACCCATCTACTAATAGGTGCCCTTCTTTATAAGACATTGGAAAACCTCCCTGGTCTTTGAGGTGGAATCTGTTTTGAAATTCACTGCTTGACTGAGGGACCTTACAGGTAGTTTGTGTGGGGTACAGAGATGAGGTAGTCAAAAATCACGTTTAACACTGTTATTGCACACAGAGTCCATGCAACTTATGTGACTTGTTAAGCACAATTTTACCGCTGAACTTATGTAGGCTTGCCATAACAAAGGGGTTTAATACAAGACATTTCAGCTTTAAATTTTGTATTAGTTGGTACACATTTCTAAAAACAGAATTCCACTCTGACATTATGGGATATTGTGTGTAGGCCAGTGACACAAAATCTCCCCCCAAATAATTCAGGCTGTTGTGGAAAAAGTCAAGGGGTGTGATTACTTTCGGAAGGCACTGAATGTGGAAGAGGATGTTTCTATGGCCTTTTGTCCTGTTATCTTGTTACTGAATAAAGAATACACAGATCCCTGTAGCTTGCAATGCCTGAAGCTGTAATGTTAATGAAGTGAAGAATAGCTGGTATTTAAAACCCCTTTATAACTTGTCATTAACGCTCTGACAGTGTTCAAGGTTAGACTTGCAGCTAATATCTGCTGATTCCTTTCACCTCCATAGGATAAGAGACATTGATCAGCCCTCCATTACAGGCACAATTTGCCTTGCTGCTGAGTCGATTACAGCGCAATACATCCGCTGAGATCTCAGACTGGCTGTGAGGTTGAGGATGGGCCAGTAATATTATTCAATATCGGTAATACCTCTGGGGTGTTTTCAATTTGCACTTCACAGCACTCATCCCATCGACTTATAATATACTCATCACTACAGTATGTTCTAGAATGGACTCATCCCCACAGTATTTGCTAGAATGGACTCATCCTTACAGTATGTTCTACAATTGACTCATCCCTACAGTACGTTTGTGTTTGTTACCTACTGTATGGTTTCCTTTACGTGACTTGTCTAGCACTGCCGGTTTAGCGCTTGTGAAGGGGATGACTTGGCAGGATTTTAGTAAGGGACACCATTTAATGCTCCTGAGAAGCCCAGGGGTACATCTCCATACCTTCCCCTCTACTTACAGCTGTCCCTGAACCCTAACATCAGCACTCGTACCATGCCCATATGTTCTACTTCTATAGGCTTTTACAACAGAATCACAGTGTGCTGTAGCTTACTAAGTTAGGGCAAGAGGCGTCACTACAGTCCCTGGTTCGAATCCAGGCTGTATCACATCCGGCCGTGATTGGGAGTCCCATAGGGCGGCGCACAATTGGCCCAGTGTCGTCCAGGTTTACCAGGTCATTGTAAATTGACTTGCCTAGTTAAATAAAGGTTAAATAAAAAAATATAATGTATCTAGCTAAAGCCAGATGGATACATCAGTTAGTTCTACATTTATCTGATCCAACACATCCAGTCTAACATGACAGAATAGTGTTACATCATCAAGAACCTGACACTAGAGTTATTTACTGTTCCATTCTCAAAAGAGAATGCCTTTATCTCTGGACCCTCCCTGTTATGTGGGCTAGACTATTGCCCTGAGATGAGGCTGTTATGTATCCTATGGTGTCTAGCTGTTAGATGCCATAGGAGTCTACAGCCATGTCTCAAGGCAAGGGTAGACTTATGCTTGTAGTGCATTTGTTGTTTTATGAGTAAAGTGAGACAATTGTAACATTAGGAACTGCCTTTTTGTGTTCCAGATGAGAACCATGTCTGATGAGACAGAACCAAGGATGTGTGATGAAAACCTGGAGTCAGACGAGGGGGACGTTGAGGACTACCTGGAGGAAGAGGAGAACAGCGGAGAACTGATGGACCGACTCCGAGAGCTGGAGGTGAGTCAACCACCATCACAATTAAATGAATAAAATGCATCTCAAATGATATCATGTTTTAAATATTATATAATTTCATCACATTCAGCGCTTTTATTTCTCTTTTAACATTTATGAAAAATATTTTAACCATAAACATGTACATTTATGAATAATCTATTGTCTTCCTGTTGCCAGGCAGAAAACGCAGCTCTTGTGTTGGCCAATGAGAGTCAAAGAGAAGCATATGAGAGATGTCTGGATGAGGTGGCCAACCATGTGGTCCAAGCCCTGCTCAACCAAAAGGTAAATTGCAACAAACAAACCACCATTGACAAAACACAATTTTTAACCACAAGCAGTAAGGCATGGGTTGTTATCGTGGTTAACTTAGTTGTGCAATACATTTTGTGTGTGTTCTGTGTGTCTTTGCAGGATCTGCGAGAGGAGTGCATCAAGCTGAAGATGCATGTGTTTGACCTGGAGAGACAGAACAGAGTGTTGTGTGAGCTCTTCCAACAGAAGCTACCCAACCAGTCAAGCTCTCACGACCAGGTATAAAGCAGTGTCACAATTTTTCCTGAGACATGGCTGTAGACTCCTATGGCGTTAGAGGCTGTAGACGCCTACGCCTATGGCGTTAGAGACTCTATATCTACACCCAGTGTTTGAAATTAATCTCAGCTGTTATACCTCTTGCTTCATGTTGTGATGTATAGATTCCTATGACAATGCCGTGCTTAAAGTGGTGTACATGATTGCGTCGAATCTCATGTTGCAGGTGCAGCCAGGACACCTCCCAGTGTACAATACACAGTTGCAGCACAATATCGCTGACAAGCAGGTGGGCTCACAGTCACAGAGCGAAGCACAAGCCAAGGTGAGGACCGAGCACTGTTAGCACTTCATCCTAAAACATGGCTGTAGACTCCAATGGAGTCAAACACTGTCTTGGTTACTTTAGCTGTCATATAAATACTCTGTGGGTTCCAAGGTTTCTCAGACTAGATTGCATTTTCTTTCTATTTCACTATTGTATTCAAGAGACCTGGACTTTGTAAATCTCTGTTAAACAATGAGGCTGCAGTCTTGAAGTGTTATTACATTGAGTGACTTCAATCTTGTTTATTACCTTCATTTAACCAGTTAGGTTATTGAGAACACACTCACTTCTATAATAACAATCTGACAATCTTTCTCTCCACAGGGAAATGGGTTCCACCGCACACTGCCACAGGCCCCACCAACTCCCCCCCGAGGCCCAGCTGTGTCCTTGGAGGCCCTGTCCCCATTCTTCAAGAAGAAAGCACACATTCTAGAGGTCCTCCGCAAGATGGAGGAGACAGACCCCCTCAAGTTCCACCCCTCTGCAGGCAGCATCACCTTCTGTGACTACAGCCAGGTCCTGATGTCCACAGAGGCTGTCCTGGCTGCTGGAGACCTATGTAAGAAGCACCAGACACTCTGCTCAGACTCCGACAACCAGCACATGAATGGTGAAGGGCAGTTATGTCCTATGCACCTCAAAAAGAGCACAGACAGTCCAGTCAAATGTAACCATGTTTGTGGTAGTACTGCAAAGCTCAGCTCGACCCTGAACCATGTCAAAGGCACATCCACCACAGCTGCTATCAGTGAATGCCACATCGAGAGCACATCAGTGGAGAAACAACTGACAATGAATGACCACCAGCAACCAGCAGGGCCAAACTCTTACTTATCAATCACAGTTGTAGATCAGACTAGTCCAGCCAATCAGGGCCCAGAGGCGGGATTAAAGACTGGGCAGGTCCAGGACACAGAGGAGGAGAACTGTCTTAAACAGAAGTCTAGTGAGGATAGTAGTTTGTTTACCTCCCAGCTGCCTGTCCCTGGAGTGAAGGACAACCTTCAGATGGCATACTGTGAGCTGGAAACCAATGGGTTTCTCTTCTCTTCCAATGACAGTGATAACGTGTTGAGTGATGTAGTTATTCCAGAGAAGGAAAGTGGCCCAGCAGAGGAAGGGGCTCTCTCTGGAAGAGCCCTCAGCCCCATCCCTTCATCCTGTCTCAACGATGTCAAAACCGCTGCCATCAATTCCCCGTCCAGGATCCTCAAGTTCCTAAAGATCCCTACAATGGCAGAGAGGACCCAGGCAGGGTCCAGCCCTGTCCGTCTGAGCCCCCAGCTCACCCGCACGTCGAAGATCCCCTGTCGCACTAACAACTATGAGGTTTATCACTCCCCTGTCCCATCACGCAGAGCCGCCACCACAGAGAGGACCAGGCAGCCGCCTCCTCCACCCGCCAGATCCGAGTCCTACCCAGCCACCACGCACTCAGCCCCCACCTCCCCACCCCAGCCTGAGGACGCCTGCTCCCCTCCAGTCAAGGAGCTTTGCTACAGCAGCCTCTCGGCCCCCAAGGCTAGCAATGGTGTCCCCGATCCACTGGCCCCTGGCACTTCGCACACACCCAGGGCCTCTTCGCAGAAGGTCCCATACTACGAGAACATGTCGGAACTCTCCACCTCAGCTCAGATAGAGGAATCCAAGGTCCCAGAGAACGTAAACATATCATCTTTCTCTCATACCATAACAGAAAGTGACAGGAAGCAAATTAATTCACTACTACAGAAAGAGAATGTCCTGAGTCTCCAGCAGCAGCATTTGTCCCCTGCTTCGGACTCTTCCTCCTCATCCTCTTCCTCATCCTCCTCATCTTCGTCCGATCAGGATGGCAACACAGAGAGCCCAGTCTGGCACGGCCACCACAGTCTGCCCAACCCCTCTGCCCTCAGAGTAGTTCAGTCTCAGAGCAGCCCAGCTCACTACGCCAGCATGAAAGACGGAGGATCACAGGACCAGGATACTAGAGAGGCCACCATGCAGAACTCTGATCTCTCCCAGTCCCAGCCTCCAGCTCTCCCAGCCAAGAGACATGATCCCTCGTCCATTCCCAAGAGGCCTTCTGGGGTAGCAGGGCCAGGGAGGCAGCCAGCCGAGTCTAGTCACACATTCAAAGACAGGCTGGCTGCACTTGGCAAGCTGAGGAGCTCAGAGGATTTACAAGTCAATGTGCTGCTGCCAGTCGACAAGCCAGAGCCTCAGAGTGAGGAGAGTATAGTCTCTTTTAACGATGACAGGAGTAAGACAGCAGAGAGCCCTGTGGATGGTAATTTGGAGGAGCAGAGACACTCAAAATATACAGACTCTCTGGATGGTAAGCCTAAAGGTATTCCTGGTAGCGTTGCATTGACGTTCCCAGGTGCTTGTCAGTCTTACGATCCAGCAGCTAAGTCTCTCTTTGGCTCTTCAGTTGCCAAGGCTGAGCTGGAGACGCTCTCATCCAGAGTGGGTGTGGCTAAGACGGACAGCCCTAAAGGTAAACTGGGCCTCCCGTCGCCAAACACTGACACTCCCATAGTTTTACGCAACAACATGAAATGTCCAGCTTCTCTGAACCTGTCTTACCATGGTAAACAACCTGCACCCAGCATCCCTCACAGCACCAGCAGCCCCAGCAAGGTCCCTCCTAAGTCCCCGTCTAAACCATTCCAGGGCCTGGCTCCCTCAGCTGGAACTGGGAAGCCCACCCTGGAGGCCCCAGCCCTGGTCCCTCGGTACTCGTCCAAGTCAGAGGACAGGAGCAAACTCAACGCAAACAAGAAGAGAAACACCACAGTGTACGGTGACAGCCTTCCTCCCCCACTCCCAATGCCAACGTCAGAACTGCAGCAGGAGGAGGAGAAGAGACACCTTGTCCCTATTGTCTCCAGCCCCACACTTGGCCCCACATCAGCCATCGAGGAGAAGGTGATGAAGGGTATTGAGGAGAACATGCTGAAGCTGGCAGAACAGGACAGAGGACAGGTATACATGTTTGTTTTTTCTTATGCATTATTTATTAGTGACGTCTAATTTAATCTGGAGCTGGAATTTGTTTATGTGTTAATATCAAGTATTTCAGAGTGTTTGCTGTCAGCAATTTGATTTTTTAAAAAATTGAACAGGTTACTGAGGTCAAACTGAAGGCCTCTAACGGGATCGCCAGCTGGTTCGGCCTGAAGAAGAGCAAACTCCCAGCTCTCAGCCGCAAGCCAGACACGCCACCTAAGGTCAAAGACGAGAAGAAGGGTGGAGATTGGAGGCTGAATATCCCTTCCAAAATGGCAGGGTCTAAGTCTAAAGGAGACGGGGTGGGGGTGGAGAGCCTCAATATCTCAATGCTGATGGAGAAAGCGGAGGGTCTGAGGAGAGCTCTGGAGGAGGAGAGAGCCTACGTGAACGGGGTTGGGGGGGTCGGGATGGACCGGTCTGGGAGGGGCCACTCCTGTGAGGTGGTGATGGACCAATCACAGGGCCAGCTGGCTGTGATGTACAGGGGAGCGCGCTCAGACAACTTCATGCAGCAGCTACTGAACAGGTGAGGACTAGATATAAGCTATGGGATTCTATGTTTAGTCAGTTAGGATTGTTTTGTATTGCTTTTGTTTGAAGTAAAACAACTTTTAAGTTATTTTTTTAAGTAATTATCGCCAAGCACTATCTGAAGTCCATCGGCGGCTTTTCCTCTTTTGTTCTCTATTGGGCCTCAAGCAAGGGGGGAGGCCGATGACATCAGAGGGCACCATCAGACGAACTCCTTGAATGGCTTACTCCATGAAGTTTCCACTTGTAAAAAAATAAAAAATAAATAAATATTTTGCTCAAAACATACATGCATTACTGTATTTCTAAGTGGGATATTGTGTTTCAACAGGAAAAGTTATACTTATTTTAATAAAGCTTAATCTAAAATGTGAATCTTGTCAAATATAAAAAGGTCAAATGTTTGTGTTGTCTGTGGGGCTAAAGGGTGGATGGGAAGGACTTCAGTGGCATCAGTGTGGCTCAGAGACGCCTCTCCTTTGACTGTAAGACCTCCAGACCATTCAGCAGCCACAACACCAGCGGGGAGGACATGCAGAAGGTAAGCTACAGATGAATTACGATGAATCTTTGTCTTTATTCTGTGTGTGTGTGTGTGTGAATGGAGAAGGTACAAGTTAAAATGAGTATTTCCACTTTATTCTATGAATATGTGAATATTACTTTTGAGAACTGTTTTTTTTATTTACGCAGGGTTCAGAACATCTGATCAGCAACGTCCCCTCAGATGAGAATTCAGCTGACCCAGTTCACTCTCATCACTTCGCAGGTAATAAAACTGATCAGATTAATAATTTTTTAAAGAGGCATTGAGTATCTCAGATTGTGTTAATCCTTACCAAATCAAATATCAAATCAGAGAAGGTTTTGAATTGAATCAGTCTGTGAGACATGAAGGGACATAAACTGATTGTCCCTGTTCTCCCCCTCCTAGCCTCTGGTGCTTCCACCTACACCCTGGACAGTGGCATTGGCACCTTCCCTCTGCCTGACTACTGTAGTGGTACGCCTGGGAGAAACATGTCTAAGGTGAAGGGGGCTGGAGCTGAGCATGGCTCCTCTGGTTCTCCTGGCCGGGCAGGGAGGAGGGCTAGGACCCTGGACAGAGATCCCTCATCCATGGAGCAGTGCTATCAACCTCACAGAGAGATGACTGCCCCGGTACTGTATGGGTCTGTACTGGAAGGGAAAGGCATGTCCAGGCAAACAGCTGGGGTCATTCATGAAGGTACAGTACTGAGAAATACTGTATACATCACAGTTCATAATATCAAATATTTTATATCACAATAACGTTACACTCAATCAAATACTGTATATCACACAATACTCTAAATCAAACATATACCCATAATACATTTAGCAATCCAATGATTCGGTATGATGAAGAAAAGAAACTGGAGCTTTTTTACAACCAAATCTCTATTTTTGATGTCAACGGCATGTAATACAAGAGCCCAAAAACTTTTGTTGATACTATTTCACTTGTTTTTGAGAAACATACCACAAACAGTGCAGTACGGTATGGAACGCCTTTTGGGTCTTTGCGTGTCAAAAAAGATGCATGTCAAATAACACTATTTGACGTGTCAAGTACGGGGGCTCTGAAAAAACATGAACAAAGGCTCCAAAAATACCCAAATACATAATTTTAGAAACTGAAAATCTCTCAGTATAGTGATGCAGGTCTTTAGATGTTGTACAGATGAGTCTGGTGAATCCCAAGAGTGTGCAAAGCTGTTATCAAGGCAAAGGTGACTACTTTGAAGAAACTCAAATATAAAATATATTTTGATTTGTTTAACTCTTTTTTTTGGTTACTACATGATTTCATATGTGTTATGTCATAGTTTTGATGTCTTTACTTTTATTCTACAATATAAAAAATAGTGCAAATGAGTGCAAAATAATGTGCATTTAAAATTGTTCCTCAATGAATTTATTTACATAAGTATTCATACCCTTTGCTAGGAGACTCGAAATTGAGCTCAGGTGCATCCTGTTTCTACAACTGATTGGAGTCGACTTGTGGTAAATTCAATTGATTGGACATGATTTGAAAAGGCACATACCTGTCTATATAAGGTCCCACAGTTGACAGTGCATGTCAGAGCAAAAAACAAGCCATGAGGTCAAAGGAATTGTCTGCGTTGAAGGTCCCCAAGAGCACAGTGTCCTCCATCATTCTTAAATGGAAGAGGTTTGGAACCATCAAGACTCTTCCTAGAGCTGGCCACCCGGCCAAACTGAGCAATCGGGGGATAAGGGAGGGGACCAAGAACCCCATGGTCACTCTGACAGAGCAGATGGGAGAACCTTCCAGATGGACAACCATCTCTGCAGTGAGTGACCAGACTGAAGCCACTCTTCAGTAAAAGGCACAACAGCCCGCTTGGAGTTTGCCAAAAAGGCACCTGAAGGACTCTCAGACCATGAAACAAGATTCTCTGGTCTGATAAAACCAAGATTAAACTCTTTGGCATGAGTGCCAAGCGTCACATCTGGAGGAAACCTGGCACCATACTTACTGTGAAGCATGGTGGTGGCAGCATCATGCTGTGGGGATGTTTTTCAGCGGCAGGGACTGGGAGACTAGTCAGGATTGAGAGAAAGATGAACGGAACAAAGTACAGAGAGATCCTTGATGAAAACCTGCTCCAGAGCGCTCAGGACCTCAGACTTGGGCCAAGACAACGCAGGAGTGGCTTCGTCAAGTCTCAATGTCCTTGAGTGGCCCAGCCAGATCGAACATCTCTGGAGAGACCTGAAAATAGCTGTGCAGCGACGTTCTCCATCCAACCTGACAGAACTTGAGAGGATCTCAAGCTCCCCAAATACAGGTGTGCCAAGCTTGTAGCGTCATACCCAAGACGACTTGAGGTTGTAATCGCTGCCAAAGGTGCTTCAAAAAAGTACTGAGTAAAGGGTCTGAATACTTATCTAAATGTGATATTTCAGTAAATGGTTTATACATTTGCTAAAATTCTAAAAAAATGTTTTTGCTTTGTCATTATGGTGTATTGTGTGTAGATTGAGGGGGGGAAAACTATTTAATCCCTTTTGCACTGTAGGCTAGCATAATTAGGAGCCATAGTGCTCCCCATCGCTGTCCCTTTGGTCTGTAAGAAGAAGTATCTTCTGAAGAGTTGGAGGGGTTAGTACCAGTTCAGCCAAGTCCACAATACAGTTGGTGCTGTGAAGAGCAATAGGGGGTCGTTCACGGAGGTAGAATTTGAGGGCCTCTAGGCCACCCTGCTGGGGGATGTTAGCATATAGATTGGTAACATCAAAAGTAAAATATAATTTTCTGGTATGTGGTCCACAGCTTTCAGGAGATGTATAAAATCAATAGAGTGTAGGTGGGGAGAGAGCTCACTCAGGGTTTCACAAAATCCTCTACAAAAGGTAGACATTTTCTCTGTCCGAGATCTGTTACTACTCATAATGGGCCTGCCTGGTACAGGAGGCATCATGCTCTTGTGAATTTTGGGGAGAATGTTTATGACAGGTGTGGTTTGGCATTCAACTTTCATGCACTCATATTCTGTAGTTTTTATTTCCCCTTCATTCAAAAACTGACAGTTTCATGGATCAGAGACTTTTTGCATCACTTATTGCACCTCCCTTGTCGGCAGGTTTTATAATGATAGTGGAGTCATTCTTGAGATGGAACAGCTGGATAGGGGAAGTTGCTTGAGTCGCACAAAATTGAATATAATGTGGCGGGAAAAGTTCGTAATGACACAATTTCATGTGTACAACATCTAAAGACCTGCATCACTATACTGAGAGCATTTCCGTTTCTAAAAGGACGTATTTGGTTGTTTTTGCAGCATTTGTTCATGTTGTTTCATAGCCCCCCATACAGCACAACGAGGATGAGGAAGTTAATCACTGGTTGGGGTCAGTTTCTCAAACAAGTGAAATTGCTAAAAAAAAAGTGTCTGGACCCTTCTAGAACACACCAATCACGTACATCAAAAATAGGTTTGGTTGTAAAAAAGCAAATTTCTCCTTGAATGACTTTTATACATTAACAATGTACTTTGTGTATGGACTTTCATTTAGAATAATCCTGAATAAAATGTATTTTGTCATCTATGCAGACAAAGAAGCCTATGGAGCTCACATGCTGTCCCCCCGCTCTAAGACCTGGACCTTCCCCAACCTGAAGACCCCTGCAGGGCCCACAGAGGTGTACCTAGCTGTGGAGGAAGAGGTGGAGACGGCCCCCTATGGATCCCCATTCAGAGGGGTGGGTTGAAAACAACATGATAATGTCATACTAACCATTTTTACATTTGTAATATATCATTCATTTATAATAAGGTATTAATTTAGAATAGGATTATAAAAAATGTATTGTGGATTTGTGACATTTTACTATTGAGTCTCTCTCCTCCTCCCTACTTTCCTCCCCTTTCTTTCTCCTCCCCCCCACTACCGCACCCTCTCTTCCTTATAGAAGGCCTGTGGTTCCTCTGGATCTCGTAACATAGACCCCAGCAGTCTGCCGGTGCCGGCCCAGACAGGGCTGAGCCGACGGGGGAAGATCCGCAGTACGCCCAGTGCCCCAGAGATGGGCATTGGCCGAGAGGCGGGCCTGGAGCTGGTGAGGGAGAGGCCTGAGGAGGCCCTCTCTCCCAGCCGCCCCCAGGTCCTAGAGACCCCCGAGTCACTCAGTGACTCTCTCTACGACAGTCTCTCTTCCTGTGGCAGCCAGGGATGACGTGGGGGGGCAGAAAGACAGGTGCTCTGCAGATGTTACTATGGTGCCGACTGACCCACCGTAGTGGAACATGGACTGTGTTAAGATGTACCCATTTCACACTACCGTGCCAACCGGAACCATATAGGCTGGCTCCAATATTTTCTTTTCACATTGTCCTTTCCAGAATGGTTCTAGCTACTACGGCGGATGCGTAACCAGCCCAGCCCGATACAGCTTGGTCCGACCCAGCTCATTTGTGTCAGTAGTGTGAAAAGGGTACAAGTAACGCTGACCACCCTTAGAGGAATATGGACTGTGATAAGATGGTGTCACCTTAGGACTTTTATGTATGCTTTCTCACCAGCTATGTTTCAAGGTTAACTGGAAAGACTCCTCAGGATAACTTCAACCCAAAGGATAGACTATTCACAATAATACTTATGACAGAGGAGAGAATTGGACAAACTGAACACACTGCTAACCAAAATAGTTATTTATATCATTGTAGGACTATGGAAATAGTGTGCTGAGCGATTAGTGCTTTGAGGTCTTTTTGGTTCGATTACAAAAAAATAATCACGGTTTTCAATTTCAGTTAAGATGTATTTATTGCATTAAATGCATTATATGGGTTGAATACTGTAACACAGAATAAAACAATTAAAGTCCAATGGTTATTTACATTTGTCTGACTGCCTATTACTGCTTATCACTTAACAATTTATTCACATTACTTTAATAAAATATTTCAGTTGTGTATCTTACATTGGTTATATTATTCCATTCCAAGCCATCTAATCTCTAAAGAGCTACTGCCTAAACTGTCTGACAAAATCACTATTTTAGTCTTTAATCTTAAATAAATAAGGCATACTTTTATGACTGCTGAATACTAACTATCAATCACTTAGATCATGTACTGTCAGGTACAGATACCTCACAAAACAAGTGCTCTATCCCTCTCGATAGCGCATTTGTCTGCCTCACACTAACCTAAGGTAGCAGACATAAAATAAACATTATGGTAATGACCATGTGTTCGGCGCTAAGTTATGTAGAATATTGACCTGTTGGAATCTACAACTCCCTACTACATGTGTCAATTAGTTTAACGAAAAATAACTGGGTTAATCGATCAGTACTAGGAAGTACACATAAGATGACAATATTTAACTTTTCCACAAAATTGTTAAACTTGAATATGCCTTGTTCAGTCTTACGCCAACCCTCACCAAAAGAGCTTACTGTATTTATTACACTACATTATCAGTTCACACTAATGTACTGATTCCTTCATCTTGACCGCTGAAAATGTTTTAGTTTTTTTTCCACTATTGAATACATTTTATTTTGATGTATAAAATTATTTGTTGGTGTTAAGATTCTCTACCTGCCAAGAAAGCGTTTAGTTTAGCTGACCATTCTTTAAGGTAATAAATGCCAGCAATAATATTGTGAAAAGAGATGTGGCTACATTTTACAATTATGTATTTATAAAATGTTTATGTTAAATCAACTGCACATTTGTAATTGTCCATTTAAAATTAAAATAGTACAAATGCAGTCACCTGGAGATTGTTTAATTTTGGATGTCATAATCTTGAACAGCTAAAATGTCAACATTATTTTAAAAATGTTATGATTATTTCTTGTTCATGTTCTCACTGAAGCACAAATAAAACAAAATTACACCATATACCGTGCTATTGAAATGTGTATCTGCGTATTTGCAGGGTTGGGTAGGCTACATTCTAAATGTAATCCACAAGTTACCTGTCAAATTGTAATCAGTAACATAACTTTTGGATTACCCAACCTTAGTAACTTAATCGGATTACATTCCGTTACTTTTAGATTACTTTCCCCTTAAGAGGCATTAGAAGACAAAAATGTATGTTGCCAATTGAACGACATCTATTGCAGGATAAATCAATGTTCAAGTGTACATAGCTGGCCATATATGGATGTTAAATTATACTTGATGGGTTGGTTATGTAGGCTTCTTCTAACCCATTGCTTTCTACTACATATAATACGATTCAATAATATCTTTATATTAAAAACCAAAGTCTATCAGAATTCCAGTCATTCCAATACATGTTCTACCCCTAGATCTTCAAGAATATGACTTGGAAGTATGGAAGTATAGATTAGCTAAATTATTTTACCTGAGCATGACCCCAAAAGTAAAGACTTATTAACCAGACCTACTCTGTTTATGATTTTGTTGTCATGGAGGACTGACTGGGACTGCGCTCATGGAATAGCATGCATTGCCAAGTGTGCATAGCTGTCAAAGGCAAAGGGTGGCTACTTTGAAGAATCTAAAATATATTTAGATTTGTTTAACACTTGGTTACTACAGGATTCTTTGTGATTTTCATTGTATAATATATGTAAAAAAAAAAATGGTAAAAGAAACCCTTGAATGAGTAGGTGTCCACAAACTTTTGACTAGTACTGTATATATAATTTATAAATCCAAAAATGGATGTAGCAACTACAGATTGCCCCTTTAAGTATATCAAAAGTTTGAGCAATAAAAGCCCCACTTTTATTCCATAGGCTTGGATCCACATTATGCAGCTGTTGCAAGAGCGCATTTCTCACTGGTTGTCCACTGGTTTCAAACAATGATTGATAAGCAGCTTACACTTCTTGAATTCAACCCAATACACATTTAGATTTGAGCAGCCATCCACAACAACCACAATCCGTAAGGCGCAAATATCTAAATGAGAGCGCAGCAGTGTGATTCACATCAATGCGCTGTGTAGATCAATAATTAGAGATATCCGTATCGCCGTCATCCTTACCTCGAAGCATTATTTAAGTTAAACAATATTTGGATGCCGACAGCAGTCACACCCTTGGAAAACAGTTTGGACTGTAGCCTACAAAAGCCTAATCCTGTTCTTTTCCCGCAATCCATCAAACACATTTGGTGTGTCATCATAGTGGGCTCTGACTTGTGGTCGCGAGGGTGGAACAAACTTCAACTTGTGCCTTTTTTCCAATGCTGATTTGAATGTCATTGAGAAAACAGAAGTGTCAAAGATTCATTTTCACAAACATCCTTTCTGAATTTAAAAGTAATTATCTAGTTTTCAAAAGTATCTGTAATCTGATTAGAATATTTTAGCTGTTAACGGGGGAGTTACCGTTTTTTATAATCCCGTTACTCCCCAACCCTGCTTGTTTGCTGCAATGAAGAAAACTGCATTTAATTGATCATTTAACGCTTATTTGAATAAATGTATCAAATTAGATTATCATTGGTAAAGTGCTTTTCACAGTAGGCCTTTACATAATTTGGCAAATATCTTGCGAGAGAACGCATCGGCTGTTGATCCATCTACTCAACAGCATTGACCAGTCTGTGGGGCACAAGCTCAATCTGACAATAAAGTGCAATTGTAAATCTTCATGAAAGGTCAGCCGAATGACCTAAATGTTGCCAAGAGATTGTTTATATGGTTCTTCGTCAACGTAACACAGTGAATTAGTAAATAAGAGGAAAATGAGAAGTTGACTTGGTACCGGTACCCCCTGCATATAGCCTCAGTATTGTCATTTTATTTTTTACTTTAGGTTATTTAGTAAATATTTTCGTAACTATTTTTTTGAACTGCATTGTTGGTTAAGGGCTTGTAAGTAAGCATTTCACGGTAAGGTCTACACCTGTTGTAATCGGCTCATGTGACAATTAAAATTTGATTTGATAAAGACCACCACAGGTCAGGACGTCTCTTCCATAAACTAAACTAAAACAGATTGAGGGAATAGCATTAACAAATCAAAATATTAGAATTTTAAAATAAAATGATTAATCTCAAAGCTTTTGTTTTTTAATGGCACGAAAAATGTGTTCAGTTCTGCTTATGTAGGCCTTCATAGAACAACTACTCCCCATACAGGACAAGTATTATTACTGCAGCAGTAGCCTAAAATACAATAATTTATCATAACCTCCTTTTGCAAGCTCAAATCAAAGGACAACAAAATACAAAAAGATACAAAAAAGTAACCAAGAATGACAAATTGTAAAAGCACCAACAGCATTGCAGACAGAGGCTTTGTTGCTGGTTCTGTTCCATGACACAGATCGTTTTTAATTTGAAACTTCAACTGGATTTATTTAATCTACTTCTTTTCTTTCTTCTTGTCCTGAAAATATAAAATATCTTAATTTGCATATTGTGAAATGTGCTAGTTTGAGAAAAACTTAACATTATATGAGATTAATAAAAAATAATTACCTTCTCATTCATGGCAAGAAGAATCATGAGTTTTCTGAAAATGGTCACAAAGTCGAGGAACAGGTCCACGCAATGCCTTTCAAAAACAAAAATAATTACTTCACTTAAATTACTTTATATAATTTCTTTCATTCTAATACATCTGCAAGTAAAACATTTTACGACTGCTCATTTGGTGAAATGTTATAAAGCTTTACCAGATGTAGTCCTTGTCTCCGTTCTCTGCTTTCTCAATGATGAGCTGAGTATCGAACAGAACAAAGCCACACATAATGACCAGCCCCAGGTACATGTGAGCCTGTTAGTGAAGAGGAGAGCCAGGTTACATCTGAGTCAACTTGCTGAGACCTCACACAATTATATTACACACTGTATGAGTGGAATCACTCTCACTCCAAGTCGTGAGAGATGGCTCTATAAATATTAAGGCTACCTTGAAGAGTATCGCTGATCCAAAGAACATGTTCACCACGGACACCAGGAACAAGATGGACAAGCCAGACATCAGAGTACCTGAGAAGACAACGAACATAACACATCAAATAGGAAATATCACACATTGTTGTTTCAAGAAGAATGTTAGGTTATATCTTGACTAAATTAACATGAATTCTGTGAAATTTGTGAATGACTTGTGCTCCTCAAGGAGCAAAAGGGTTTATTCAAGTAAGTTAAGGTATTATGAGCAGAAAAGATAAATAACTATGTTACTGAATAGTGTTGAACATCTTTGTACCTCCTAGGAAGAGATAGCTCCTGCGCGTGGCGTACAGGGCACTGAGAGTGAAGCAGATAAAGATGATGGAGGTTCCAAGGAAGGCTGTGACAATGATGCTAGAGAGATCAGATAGACAAAGAGACACAATTTAAGGACAAAGTCTTCTTGACTAAATTGAATAACAAATAGTCCTAAGAAATTAGTTCCAACAATATTCAATAGCGCATTGGCTTAAATGTTCTACCTTGGATTAATGGCAATGACAAAGTCCATTGCCGGTCCAAGACCAACACCTGGTGAGAAATAAAAAGTAAATTTGACTGCAGTGGAGATTAACTTTATGAATTGCCTGGCTGTACCATGGGACAGTGGATGCGCATTGATCATTTTAAACTGTTAACAGGCATTACCCAGGGATTGTGGTGAATAACTAACTCCCCGCTATCAACCAATCAGCATCCAGGATCCAAACAACCTGTTTTATAATAATGAGTTTTTTTATCCAATGACTGAAAAATTAACAGTCAATAAGAGCCAAAATTGTCTGTCTAGAGCCTATATTTTACCTGTGAAGAAAGCAAACCCTGCAAGCATAGACAGTCTCTTCTTTTCGGTCTCTGGGTTGTGTGGTGTCATGGACAACCAAATCACCATGCCCAGAGAACCCAGAAGAGTCAGCAAACCACCCTAGAGGAATAGGATAAAGCCAGTAATATTTTAATAGTTATATCTTCACCATTGCCTAAAACCTAATGGGTGGTGTGCTTACTGTTTACCTGAAAGAGCCGTGTGACAACATGGACGTAGGAGCCTGCTGCAGCCACGAACATGCAAACTGCCAAGCAGGAGTAGACATTCTTCAGGTGTAATTGGGTAGATTGGGAACTGGGAAAAACAGCATTGTGTTAACCATTGTCATGTCAGTAACTTAGCCAGCTACCATAAGTATGGCCAGACAGAACAATAAGCCAGATGTTTCACCGGATGTATAAATATGAAGCATCCGGTTAGAATTTCCACTCGCCACCAAATATGGTGAGGAGAGGAAGCCCAGTCAGTGGCTGGCTGTGGGAGAGTATCATGAGAGATGGAACTGGGCCGGCATTCTGATGATTTTCTCATCAAAGTAAAGCCAGATCTCAATACAGTTCTGTTGCCAAAACTAAAATCGGTTTTGTAGCCAAACCTTTGTAAAAGTTTCATAAAAGTGTGTTCTTTAGAAGGAGTGTAAAGGTGAATTGAGTTATTACACACGCACTTCACAGAATGATTTTTTTGGTAAAGGAAATATGCAAATACGTGCTAGAACGCGCCAATACGGCCTCGCTAGCTCGTTCTTGGCTCTGCCCAACTCCTTCCTTGTTCTACCCACTATGCTTAATTTGTTCCTATTGAAAAAGACAGATTAACTATCTTGAGTTAGTTACAATTATCCTTGGTATGGCTCTGCATTATACAGAGCATTATTATCTGCATTGGAAACTTGACAGAAGAGTTCTGCTTACATTTGGGAGAACTTGAGGACAACATCCAATTTGATGCTGCGGTCAAACACGTTCATATTCAGGCAGGTTTCTGAGATCTTGGCAGATCTAAAAACAAGGAAATTACAAAGATTCATGTAACGTTACCAACGATTCTTGACTGTGCGTTAGTTAACGCTTAACTAGCTAGACACGTTAGTTATCCAGAATTTAAACCCAAATAGTTACGTTAACTAATACATCGTAAAACGTTAACGAAGAAAATAGCAATACGTACCATAAACGTACTTTGCACAGTAGTAAGCCAACTAGCTTAATTCCTTATATTGTCTTTCCTTCTACAACAACTTTCGGTCTATCCTTGTTTACTAACTATACGTGTCATTCGATCGAGCGTCGCAACGTAATGACATCATCACATACAAAATCAAGTAAATCTAATTTACATTTATTATATTGTCGCTGCAATTAGGAATCTTTAGGACTTCCATACCAGCATCTAAATTGAGGTTAGGGTATGGACGTCCCAATGATACCAGAGCGCACTAGTGTATGGCCCAAATTATGACAATATCGTGATTTTCTAATACAAAACAATTCTTTCCAACTATTTCCACAAAAACACACACCGATAAGGAAATATAATCAAACTTTTATTTGGCAACGTTTGACCAGTTTGGCTCCAAAATACATGTATTTCTTTAAAAAAAATAGTCCAATATTATTGGAAGTAGTTTCAGCTTTTTCCAAACTCGGTCCTGGGGACCACAAGGGGTGCAGGTTTTGGTTTGTGCCCTATCCCTAAAAACTGTGTACAGGCCTAATATGTGTTATTGATTTACGATTTACATATTACTTTATTTTTTTTGATTATAACAATCAATGAGGACAACTTAATCTACACAATATCAACAACCAGATAGCTTTGGCAATTCATTCGGATTGGTAAACATTCATTCAAATGTCTTAAGTGGTCAACATGTATCTACACAATAAAAACTGACATTTAACATTATAAAAACAAACTTGATTGTACCCACATAAAATAATCCAGATTTTGCTAGTTATTTTTTATTGATCTACCCCCTGAATTTGGTTATTGCTTTTAGGATAAGCCAATGTAGTTGGTATCATCTGTGATGATATGAGGAGGCATTGGAAGGTTAAGAGTTATGTTTGAAAGGCAATTATCTGTGGTGTTTGATTAACTTATTGACACAATTTAAAAGCTCTAGGCACAAATTATAATTTGGCAAATAATAAACAAATACACAAATTGTAGTATATATGTATAAGGAAAAAAAAGCATATCATTTCAGAATAGTACCACGACTACATATCGTTTTTTTAATACAGTATTTGACCACATTCAGCGTGGCATTAGGGTGCATATATATGCACAGCCAGTGCATGATGTCTCTGACTGAATTTGAAAGGTACAGTTGTCACTTTTTAGCACAGTCTTACTTGTAAAAACAACAAGTGCAATTTTGTCATTTAGTATTCCAAGAAAAACAGAAAAACCAAATATTCTAAGAGCGACAATATAATATACTTGTGCTGAGTAGCCTACCACCATGGCATCCAGTGTCTGCATTTAAAAAAATGTGGTCCCAAATGATTGACTCAAGAAGCTTTTTAAAGCTTTATAACGTCACTGTATGCATGCTATTAATGACAATCAGAAAAATACATTGATATAATGTATATAAAGTCTCACAATTTATGAAGAAATGTTTTTCTTCTAATATATTCAGTACTTAATGGAGTGGCATTTTGCTTTGTTGGCCATTTTACAGTAAATAATACAAATATTTACATACGTATCAGTTAATATATCTATGAAAATGTAAGGATACATTCTGCTGGCATTCTGGATCTGACAATGTGAACTGTATAACAAGTAGCACTGTAGTCCAGCCTGATTACAGAAGAGGATTGCATAGCGAGATTGGAAGAAACAAATTTACAAAATACTAATAAAAACAGTTTGAGCTGCTTGGTTTTTGTGTTTGTTTAGGAAAAAGGCACAAAGATACAAGTGTCCTGAGTCAGATCAGGCCATGCAGGCTTCTGGTTTGGCAAAAATAAACACTTTATTCATATTCATTTGGAGTGACTGTAGTTCTCTACAGTATTTTGGCAGTTCTCGCTCAGAACTATCAGACAGTGATTGACAGACAGACAGACAGACAGATGGTCAGAGTCAGAGAAAAGGTGTTAGAATGTCATGAAGTGCTCGTCAGCAGGGTCCTCCATCATGGTGCTCGTAGCTCCACTAGTCTGGTGTAGACATTCTCAGCCTGACTCAGGTCCTCAAACACAGGCAGCAGGTGGAGCAGCTCAGCATCCTCCACATCATCAAACCAGGACACCACAGGAACCTGAGGGAGCATCAGAGAAACCATTCAATCACTTTCTTTGCAGTGTTGGGGTATTGGCAATTGTACATTATTGCCGTGTAGAACTGTACTAAATCCAAAAGTTAAGTGGAATATAAGGTTAAACATTAAAAAAGTAAAGGGAATAGGATTAGAATGCAGTAGAATCAGAACTAGTATCATGTTAAAAATCACTTCGAATCCTGAAAGAGGTCACAGTTGAGTTGACAGAAGTTGAACTCACAGCATTCTCTGGGTGGAATATGTAGGAGGCAGGAGAGTTGTCCAGGATGAGGGTCTTATGGAGTTCTCGGCCCAGCAGGCTGAGGTCTTTGACGTAGCATCCCTGGTGGAACACACAGGACTCCCGGAACAACCGTGCCCGGAATACCCCGCACTGATCCAACAGGTCAGTCACTGGATCTGCATACTGGGGGCGGGCAGGGAAGAGGAGGAAGACAGGGAAAAGGAGGAAGAGGGGGATCAGAGAAGGGAGGAAATTGCAAGAGGAAGGAGCGGGAGTTTGGTCAGGACTAACAAGGTGTCATCAAGGCACCCAAGCTACTAATAATGTAACTATGGGTTACATTATGCAATGTATGCTAGCTCATAATATGCAAATTTACAAAGCAGGCTTTGGTACTACAAAGGTCACCTAGTGCATGGGGAAAAGGCTACAGAGGATTGTGAAAAGAGAAAAACATTTAAGACTTTCTAAACTCGAATACAATTGTTTTTGTCATGAAGAACAACAAAAGATTAGGGCAAATGTCACGACAAGATAAGGTTTCGTTAGAAGGTATTTTCAGCTTACCTTGGCAAGACTGGCAGTGAACAGAATACACTCAAACAGCTCTCCCATTCGTTGTAGAAATTCATCCACATATGGCCTCTTCAGCACATATACCTGAAAACAAACACCTGGCATGAAGCTTTGGTAACACTTTAAGTTGCTCTTGTACCTGTGTAGTAATAACACAGTCAATTCTACTTGTTACATAGTATTTTAGCAATCGCTTTATAATTGAACAGTAATAAAAGTATCTGGAAGAAAATATTTGGAAGCTAATATTAACTCTTCTTCTGCTGTGTCCATTTTGTGTCCATCTCAGTTGCTGGTGGCCAGTTCCTGAAACAAGTAATCAAGAATAGGCCGTGCAGGTGTTAACCAGCCTATCCTGGATTACTTGAACCAGGCAGAGGCCAATGGAGAAGAATCCCAAACACCACAACAGAACTCATGTTGACTTGAAGTGCACGTTTTGCATGTAGTTTTGCATGTACAGCAGGTTCCAGTACATTTCAATACATAGAGTTGAAATATTACCTCTGGTGCATTGCATTGGTGAGCAAAATCTTCTGAAAGCTGAACTGACTAAACTGAATTGAACTGTTTACTTCCTTTTTCCATTCAACTTTTGTCCAGTAGAGGGCTCATATAGCGCCCATAACAGGACAGATGTTTGAGACCCATCCCATTTTAATCTCGGAAAAACACTGACCATAACATACACACGATACCAACCCACCCACCTCTACAAGCACACAGATAACATATCCAGATGAGATATTTTACCTGGTGTGTGGTCCCCTGAATCTCCACAGGCACTATGAAATCTGCATTACTGATAGGCTGAGGAGAGAAGGAACACCGTGGAAGATTGTTGTTATGATGCTCCTAGGCTTTACAGTCACATTGTATGTAATTACATAAGATCAAATCACTAAACTAGACGCTAAACTATACATCATTCCCAAAAATCTAACAATACACAAAAAATGTAATGCCATTCAAAATTATAATTCACTTCATGAAATGTCCTCTTTTAACTTAGCGTTTGATACAAACAGTAGCTACCTTGAATGAGCTGTGCACCAATGTCTCATCCAGGTCTATGACCACACATATCTTCCCTTGGTCCTGGGGTGTCATCTCAGGCAGCAGGCTGGGCCCTGATGACAGCTGTGGTGGAGAAGACAGAGGACATATTTGCTACAAAAAATAAATAAAAGGAAATACTAACACAATAAATGAACAATAACGAGGCTATATACAAGGAATAGCGGTACTGTGTTAATGTGTAGGGGTACGAGGTAGTTGAGGTAATATGTACATGTAGGTTGGGGTTAAAGAGCTCAAACAGTTTAATAATAATAATGTAAAAATAGAATATCAGATTCAATTCAGAGACCCAAACAATACCCATGCTTCACAACAGCTACAGCTTCCTCATTGCTCCAGTGCTGCCTGAATGGGTAACAGTATTGTTTGTCCCTCTTGATATGCCGACGCCAGTTCTTCAATATAGTCCGAATTAAGATAACTCCAGATATGTGTAATTAATTTAACGTTTTTGCCGAGGAGGTGCAGTATTTCTCGAGTAAATATTTGCATGAAAACGAGTCGCCTCTCGTTGAATGACAACAAAACAATTAATTGAAGAATTCCTACTTTTGACCTATTACCGACGAAGGGGCGTAGACTTCGGCTAATGAACTTCGGCTTGCGTCAGGAAAACTTTTTGTGTGCACGAACTTCCGAAAAAAACCTTGCTGAAGACCAAAACGTCACAAAATGTCGTCATAATATATGCAGGAACTGTTTTGGGAAGCATGCGGACGCCTTTACATGGTGCTAGCGCCCCCTACAACTGACAGCCAGTGGGCAACACACACCTTGTCATGCTTCTGTACACTTCTGTTATGACCACAAGGTACTAAATACTGTACATATCTAATGTCTCCAACATGAACTTGGAGACATGCACATCACATTATCCACTCTTTGTAGGCCAACTGTGTCTCTGTTAAGCCTTAGTGGATTGCACTCAGCTGTCTTATCATCATAGGAGATCAATATGAACAGACCTAAACTACTCTATCCGCCAACAGTCATGGTTATAGTGTCAAGATGTTCACAACAGGTGCAGCAGCCATTTTATATTGCATCATGCTGTTATAACATCAACTGGCAATAATCCCACACATTATCACAGGGTATTGCTCAAGATAGGAAAGCTATCAATCTCTTGTGTTGTTATTGTCTGCTTATATAAAGATATTATTTTCCTGTAATAATTATGGCACAAGCTGTTAAACACATGATGAGGAAGTTGACAGTTGTTTGGGTTTAAAAGTAGTTTGCTAAACTGTATACACAAGACTCATGCCTATAAAAAAAAGTCTAAGACAGGGCAAATTACAATGTGTGAAACTTTGTGGCAAAAACTATTCATTTTGAATCTGCTTATATGGATAATTACAACAACATAGATGTTGAGAGGAATATATTATGTTACCTTGACAATGTCCCCATTGTCCTGTTGCTCCAGCAAGGCATCTTGGGAAGGTGATGGTGGATTTGGGGCATCCTGTGCTCCTCTGAGGCAACAGAAGAGTGCTTTGAAGATGTTACAGCTCCTAGGCTTCTTCGGAGAATACCTGCTCACCTCGCCTGTCACATGACCAAAAAGAAGAATGCTGTAGGCCTATGACACAACCAAGATTTATGAGTGATATATGTCTTTGTCCCAAATTAAAATGCTATTGACCAACACATTATGGTGATTCAATTTGCAATGAAGAATATTATAATCCAGGTACAGGTAATTTTTGTAAAGCAGGAAATGTAAAACTTGAAGTGTATTTGAGGTTTAAAAAGGCTTTTGATGTTTGTAATTTCCACTTCAACATTTCAGACTTGATTTTCCCTTACGAAAAAAGTATCAACCCTTACAAAAATGTCCATTAATTGTAATCCACATTTCCGGTTGTTGCAGGATTATTTTCTTGCTGAAGCAAACTGGCTCAAATTAAGATCCTACACCTGTAGATGCATGGGGTTAGGGAAATGTATGATTTTCCCATAAAGTAGTAAGGAGGATTTCCCCCATTTTGAGAGACATAGTTACTGCACACATGTAGAACGAACTCCGCGCTCCCTTTGTGAAAGGCTTCCCTCTACACTACAGGGATGCCAGCCAGCCTGCACACGCACCCACGGACACAAGCATAGTTGCACACACACACACACACACACACAAATAAAAATCTGCCTTTAATGAGGTTGCTGCTGCTGGAAGCTGGAAGAGGCTGGTACATGTTATATAATCACAGAGAGGGCGGGAAAACCCACACTCTTCACAAGGCAGTGACTGCGTCTCAAATGGCACCCTATTCCCTACAGAGCCCTTGTCAAAAGTAGTGCACGATATAGGGAGTAGTGTGCCATTTGGGATACAAACAGTACCTTCTGCTGAAGAAAAAAAACATAAGACAGAAAACATTCCAACCGTTTCACTGACTCTCCTCGAACAAGATCTCTGGCTGGAGCGCAGCGAGCTGAAGCCAGTCACACCTCAATGCTCCAAGCCCCTTTTGATCAGTCAATGTAAAAATGTGTCATAGTTCACAAAGGTTCGACCACAGGAGGCAAATAGCATCTATTCTTTGGTTGGATATACATAGCACCGCTGGTAATAGTATATATGAGGGTTCACGTAAAAATCTAATGCATGGGTGGCTCTGACATACAGAACACTGATGGCTGTAATGACTAAAGCTATCGAAGGGATTAATACAATATTTTTTTTAAGATTCAAAAACAAAAAAGTGTGATTGGTTTCAATGCAAATCTTCAGCTATGTTCACACATCTGAACATTCTCAACATGCTTGTCATATTTTCTGAAGGTGCAAGAGTGTCATTATAAGTATCTTTCTTGATTCATAACCTAAATTCTTGATCCTAACTTTTAATTTCCAATTCATCCCAAAGGTGTTCGATGGGGTTGAGGTCAGGGCTCTGTGCAGGCCAGTCAAGTTCTCCCACACCGATCTTGACAAACCATTTCTGTATGGACCTCGATTTGTGTACGGGGGCATTGTCATACTGAAACAGGAAAGGGCCTTTTCCAAAAAAAGTTAGAAGCACAAAATCGTCTAGAATGTCATTGTGTGCGTTAAGATTTCCCTTCACTAGAAATAAGGGGCCTCGCCCGAACCATGAAAAACAACCCCAGACCATTATTCCTCCTCGATCAAACTTTACAGTTGGCACTATGCATTGGGGCAGGTAGCGTTCTCCTGGCATCAGTCAAACAAAGATTTGTCCGTTGGACTGCCAGATGGTGAAGCGTGATTCATCACTCCAGAGAATGCATTTCCACTGCTCCAGAGTCCAATGGAGGCAAGCTTTACCCCACTCCAACCGATGCTTGGCATTGCGCATGGTGATCTTAGGCTTGTGTGCGGCTGCTCGGCCATGGAAACCCATTTCATGAAGCTCCGGACGAACAGTTATTGTGCTGAAGTTGCTTCCAGAGGCAGTTTGGAACTTGGAAGAGAGTGTTGCAACCGAGGACAGTTGATTTGTACGCGCTACGCGCCTAAGCACTCAGCAGTCCTGTTCTGTGAGCTTTTGTGGTCTACCACTTCACAGCTGAGCCATTGTTGCTCCTAGATATTCCCACTTCACAATAACAGCACTTACAGTTGACCGGCGCAGCTCTAGCAGGGTAGAAATGTTATGAACTGACTTGTTGGAAAGGTTGCATCCTATGACGGTGCCACATTAAAAGTAATTGAGCTCTTCAGTAAAGCCATTCTACTGCCAATGTTTGTCTATGGAGATTGCATGGCGGTGTGCTCGATTTTATGCACACTTTTGGCACAGGCCTATAGATAAATACACACATATGTTTTTCCAGTGCAGGCCTTGTGTTCTAAAAATAGTTCTTTTTTTTCATTGGAGTACTCAAACAAAAAAAATCATGCGAGTACTTTTAACAGTCAAAAAATGTAAAATGCCCATCCCTAATTCATGTGGTTGTTGGCATACGCATTTATGAAATGCTCATGTATTGTTTATGAATGTGTTATGAATGTGTTATGAAGTCACCCTTATGTGGGTACTCTTCAAATAAAGTGTTATCAAAATTGTTTAGGGCTGACATGTATAGGCATATTACCCAGCAGGTTACATGTAATTGTAATAATTATTGATGTTATGGATCTCCTTTATCAACATAAATATAGCATGCTATTGTCAAAAAGCCATTTTAAAATGGTAGGATAGCCTATTCCTGAACATATCAAAACAAAATGTGAATAAACGATAAAAAAAACTATCTATAATAATCAAATAATCTATATGATTTGTATCTGTTGAGCAAACATAGGTGCAGGAGTTTTATCCTATCACACATAATCTGGTATTGTAAGTCAACCATAACCATATAGAAGTACCCTACCCTTTAATTCAAACCGGACTGCCCGAAGCATTTCGCTATACTCGCAATAACATCTGCTAAACATGAGTATGTGACCAATCAAATTTGATTTGATTGGAAAACAACGACTTTGAAACCGCGCTTTACAATGGGCGGAGGAGGGCGTGTACTGCGGGGTGTGCTTGTGCATTCCACTGTCAACATCGACCACGGCACCTGGCATTTCTACGGTTATGCTTCTTATCCGCGACCGTTGTCGGTTTAATTTCCAACAACAAATTGAATATCATACACCTGCCAATCTTTGTATTGTATAGGCCTGTGATGTAGTATTTTTTAAAATGACATTCGGATAGTGCCACATTGGCGCGCATTGATCTGCCTTGATGTGTATCCAGCCTGAGCCTGCGAACAAAAACAAGACATGGTTGTACTGTGTGTATGGTTGCCTAGAGACAGATGTGACAAAGTAATATATGAAACGGCGACATACAACAGCTGGAAGATAAGATATACCCTAAATGATAAACACAGGGTAGGCTACATACGGGGGTGGTTTGGTTTAACATTTTACACGTGAAATTATTCGTCTGTCAATTAATGAAATTATAATTATTAGTTAATAATCATATGCCTAAATGTTCAAAAAGGTGGCATTGTTTTGAACGATTGAAATACTGCAACATCAACAATACTGAATAATTTGATGGTCTTGAAAGTCCAATCATGTGCGTAAAATGGGAAAGAAATATTGATTTGAATTGTTTACAGTAGGCAACAAACACTGACTGTTTGAATATTCTTGGCAACCTTGAATTCGCGATGACGAAAGACATGTAATGCGATACAGTTTTTCAAATAGCCTTTACACTTGTATTCCGTGCGTTTGTACCAGAGGGGTTTTCCCCTTCCAATTATGCAGGTGTTCCATAATACCTTTGAAAACCAAGCCATGTTCGGCATCAGTTGCATGTGGCGGCGTGAATCATGATGAAATATAATATTGATATTCAACGTATTCTATTTTTATGCTAAATTAATCCAATGTGTACATAGCCGACCGCCAAGAAGAGCAGTGAGTTCTAGAATGTCGCGCGCAATTTTCGCAACGTTGGAACTGTCAAATGGACGCGCTGGGAACATGTTTACATCAACGTTAGAGTGCTTGCATTTGATTAATTAACGAACCTCCTCCATATCAAACTAACCTTTAAAATTACAATTAAACCCGATGTTTAATCAGAACAAACAATATAAACGGGAGCATATTCTATTCTTACCTGTTTTCGGTGACAATTGAATGTCTTCTTTCTGCACTTGAGTGATAATAGAACTTTCCATCTAACAAGCACAGAGCCCTCAAAATCCAATCCGTTCCCCAAACAGAGATAAGCAGCCTTCATTAGGTTATATTGACAAGTTACAAAATGATTGCCCTGATAACTGTCATCCGTGGCTTTGTTGGATCTGGAAGGGGCTACAATTCATCACCAACAATGCTTCTTTATTTCTTGCTTCTTCTGGGAGGGGCAGGGCGCTTGGATACGTTTTCGTCTTTGCGATTCCCTCGGCTGCGCGTCTCGGTTTACTTTATCGCTAGTATATTTGTGAACCGAACGGCCCCTTCCTGTCTCTGCGAAGACCTCACTTTTCGCTCCAACAACATGGAGAATACAGGCGAAATAAGAAAAACAACCGAGGAAATGGGGCACGGGGGCGGTTTCAAGTTCCCCTTACTACAGACAAACAACACCGTCAAATTGATAGTACCGAGAGGAGGAAAAGAAAACAGATTACATCGGCTGACATGTTTCTCAAAAAGGGAAATGGTTATGAATAGAATTCGATTTTACATGTGATATGCAATATTTTTTTCTCCCGGGGCTTTGTATTTCTTCGAAAGGGACACCAAGGGCGCCTTGAAACCGTTGCTCGTTTCGGATTGGATCTTTGGAAAGTGGGAGTTGCAAAGGCATTCCTCACTATTCTGCTCACTCCACACCAAAATATGTTCCAGCGCTGGTTTTCTTACGACTGAATGTGCATATACAGTATGATTTTAAGAAATTGGATGAGTGAATTAGCCAATTTTCTTCAATATATCATCATTATAATAATACAATAATAATATTTTCATTGATATTGTCATTGATAATATTATACATCTTTAGTTAATTGAGATACACAGGATTGCAGTAATGACAAAGAAAAAAACAGCACTTCGAACTTAATAATTCAAGTATATGATTGTTTCCTTACAAATAAATATATATATTTTTGCTAAATATAATGTTTAGTCCATCATAACTAAGGGTAATCTGATTAGTTGATTTTTTTGTAATTTTCCAGCATGACAACACTTCATCATTTACTGATGAAGAAAGAGGTAGCTAACTAAGTCTTTATTGTAAAATGCAGTGCTGACCCTGTCACTTTTTCCACATTTTGTAACGTTACAGCGTTATTCTAAAATTGATTAAATTGTTTGTTTACCTCACCAATCTACACACAATACCTCAAAATGACTAAGCAAAAACAGGTTTTTAGAAATGTTTGCAAATGTATTCAAGGACATTCAGATACTTGTCCCGAAGCCAATCCTGCGTTGTCTTGGTTGTGTGCTTAGGGTTGTTGTCCTGTTGGAAGGTGAACCTTCGCCCCAGTTGGACGTCCTGAACACTCTGGAGCAGGTTTTCATCAAGGATCTCTCTGTACTTTGCTTTGTTCATCTTTTCCTCAATCCTGATTAGTCTCCCAGTCCCTGCCGCTGAAAAACATCCCCACAGCATGATGCTGCCACCACCATGCTTCACCGTAGGGATGGTATTGGCCAGGTGATGAGCGGTGCCTGGTTTCCTCCAGATGTGACGCTTGGCATTCAGGCCAAAGAGTTCAATCTTGGTTTAATCAGACCACAGAATCTTGTTTCTCATGGTCTGAGAGTCCTTTAGCTGCCTTTTGTCAAACTCCAAGCAGGTTGTCATGTGCCTTTTACTGAGGAGTGGCTTCCGTCTGGCCACTCTAACATAAAGGCCTGATTGGTGGCGTGCTGCAGAGGTGGTTGTCCTTCTGGAAAGTTCTCCCATCTCTACAGAGGAACTCTGGAGCTCTGTCAAGAGTGATCATCGGCTCTTGGTCACCTCCCTGACCAAGGCCCTCCTCCCCCGATTGCTCACTTTGGCCGGGCGGCCAGCTCTAGGAAGAGTCTTGTTGATTCCAAACGTCTTCCATTTAAGAATGAAGGAGGCCACTGTGTTCTTGGGGACCTTCAATGCTGCAGAAATGTTTTGGTACCCTTCCCCAGATCTGTGCCTCGACACAATCCTGTCTCTGAGCTCTACGGACAATTCCTTCGGCCTCATGGCTTGGTTTTTGCTCTGACATGCACTGTCAACTGTAGGACCTTATATAGACAGGTGTGTGCCTTTCCAAATCATGTCCAATCAATTGAATTTACTACAGGTAGACTCCAATCACGTTGTAGAAACATCTCAAGCATGATCAATGGAAACAGGAATAAAGTAAATAAAGTATTGCTGTTTCTTAAATTTAATACATTTGCAAAATTTTCTAAACACCTGTTTTCACCTTGCCATTATGGGGTATTGTGTGTAGATTGATGAGGGACATTTTTAGAATAAGGCTGTAACATAGCAAAATGTGGAAAAAGTAAAGTGGTCTGAATGCACTGTTTCCATTTTTGATTGTTGTCTAAAAAATAATTTTCACCAGCTCCACAGAACACACTGAAATGGATGAACAAATGCTTTTGACGCTGAGGTGTAACAATAATACTTTCAACATCAACAGAGGGTGAATTTGAGAATACTGACCTGTAGTGTTTGTGATGTGAGGCAGGTGTATACTGTGCCTGGGAATACATGGAAATAAGATAACACATGATGAAATGCTTATGGACATGCACACATAGAGAAGGACATACATCAGGGAATTCTGCATCTCTTTTGGTTGGGAATTTGGGATTTCTGCATCTCTTTTGGCTGGGAATTTGGGAATTCTGCATCTCTTTTGGCTGGGAATTTGGGAATTCTGCATCTCTTTTGGGTGCGGAATGTTTTGGAAGCCAACCTGTGTATCCTAACAGGAGCACTGAGCAGAGGAGGCAAAAGACGGAAGATGTTGTTTCTTTATGACTAACCCAACTAACAACACTGGAGCAGAGAGAGAAACTGTGCCCCTACTGCCAGAATCATGGATCCGGATCAAAACCGGAACCACAAAACCAAGGCATAAACAAGAATGGCACAGCTGTTTGCATTCCTGTGTTCAGACTGTTTTTACACAGCAACACAGATGCAATGTGAGTGTATGTCAAATTAGCATCAACTGGATGACCTGGAAAATGTCATGAGGCTTAAAGTAAAAAATGAGGTGTCTGATTACACAAATGAAACTTGAAATTGTTACTCTGTGCATGTTTTCTGGTGGTGCTTAATGTCTGTCTGCCTTTAGAGTGGCTCTCTCCTGGTCCTCCGAGCTATAAGAGCCGAGAGAGAGAGGGACAGAGAGAGAGAGAGAGAGAGAGAGACTCAAGAGAGAGGGACAGAGAGAGAGAGAGAGATACTCAAGAGAGAGGGACAGAGAGAGAGAGAGACAGAGAGAGGGACTGAGAGAGAGAGAGAGAGAGACTGAGAAAGAGAGAACTAGAAAGACAGAGAGAGAGAGAAGGGCAGCTGATGCTGAGGCCTGTTTTGACTATGAATTGCAAAGTGACACACAAGGGAACAACAGGTATAAGTTACTGTTCAGTGTCCAGTAATGGAAGAGCTCAGGTTCAAACACTCAGATTAGATGTTATCGTTTCCATTTTAAGCAGCAGTAGTAGTGTATCTCAAACAAACATTAGAAGTGGAGTAGGGAGAGGATAAAGGACAAGAAAGAAAAAGCGAAAGCTAATTCAAATCAAACAAACATTAGTTGTGTTTATAATATTATTAACTCAAATTATTAACTATTATGGTGCCGCACTTATACTGCAACTACAATACAAGTAGCCTACATGATGTTGCAAAACAGAACAGCACCAAATGATTTCCCAAACAATCACCGAAACATGATGAGAAGTTTCTTAAATAATTAGACAAAGTAATTTCAAATATTTTATCTTATTCTTTAGTTCCAATCTTAGTTAACTGAAAAAGAGCAAGGTCAGAGCATCCGGATCCATCAATCTTTTGTACAAAACAATACACATGTGCAGATAATTATCTATTCACCATTAAACTTAATCTTATTAAATTATGCTTAAAAATAATTCAATATAACACAATAACAACACAATATTAATTTGAGAATACACTGTTCAGAATAAACATTAACATAAACATTAAATTAATCATATTACATATCTCCAATAAGACTCTGTAAATCTAGCATACATGTTCAATGTCTGCCCCCTCCATACTTGGCTATGGAGACTATGGAGATTGATCACATCCAAGCTTTATGTAGGACTGGGACTTTGGGTCTAGGATCATGTGATTTGCTGGAAGCCCCCCTTCCCTCCTCCCTCCCCTGCCCCTTAGTGGCCTCTGCTGGGCTATGTTTCCAGGAAAGGGGCCTACTGGACAGGCTGTGAGAGAGGCCTATGCAGGGAGAGTGGCGAATAGAGAAAAACAAAAACTCCCTCCTCCTTACATCACAGCACGGCACTTGCGGACTGAAATATGCTAAACTCTTATAACAGTGACTCTATCAGTCTTCAACAGGAAATGTAATGACATAATTGTGCTTACCAGCATAATAATTCCAATGAACAACATTAGCTATGCATGTGAACATGATGCATACATAATGGTTGCAATTGCATCCAGAAGCAATCAAGAATACTTATATTTGAGGTGAAATAAGATGAACATGGTGGATCTACAGATTTTTTAAAAAATGGCACTGAATGTTTGTTGTTCAGACTACCGTACTGGTAAATTGAGTCAACAGTGCCTCCCTGTGGCAGAGTTGAGGAATGCTAGGCTTCTGTCAAGCACGTGCGTTATGAAACATGTGCGTGTGAGAGTCTATGCAATGAGTCTTGAAGGTTATATTTGGAAAGGGAATGGGGATACCTAGTCAGTTGTACAACTGAATGCATTCAACTGAAATGTGTCTTCCGCATTTAACCCAACCCCTCTGAATCAGAGAGGTGCGGCTGGGGAACAGTGGGTTAACTGCCTTGCGCAAGGGCAGAACGACAGATTTTTACCTTGTCAGCTTGGGGATTCAATCCAGCAACCTTTCAGTTACTGGCTCAACTCTCCTACCCACCAGGCTACCTGAAGGTGCTACTGTACACATTGTATGTTACAAAAATGTAATCAAGGTTTTTTTTATTTGATATTTTTTTAAGGTTATACAAACAAGACAAACAAACACGTAGAGAACAAACACACTGATCCTCTAGCACATCAAACCCAAACTCAAATAAATTGTCCTATTTTTGATGTGATGGTCAATGAGATCTAACATGGAAAAAGGGTTTCAGGAGTTGAGGAATGCTAGGCTTCTGTCAAGCACATACGTCTCATTGACCACCACATAAAAAAAATAGGAGCTATCTATTTGAGTTAACCATTTCAAGATGTAATTCAGTCACTAAGTGGATAAATAACATACTGACATTTACAGTGTACAGTACCATTTCACAATCCTTTTCTATATTCATCACAAAGCAGGTCCTATTACCATTAATATGTCAATTAACCTACAATTCAATACATACAAAGATAAATTAATCATTAAATACTTAATAAATGTTCTTTACTTATGTATATTAATTAAAGAACAATTGTCATAAAGTGAAATATCCTTACAAAACTTTACAGCCATTTCAAGTTAAAATAAATAAATAAATACATATAGATATATATAAATCCTACAATCTGTATAATTTCTGGCAACCTTTCCTGTCTTTGTAGAAGACATGGAACCAGCTAATATCATATCTCCATAAACAAACCAAATAAGAATTTTTATCACAACTTTTCTTTACTTTTTGTTTGAATATATATTTTCCTTATTTGATTATATCACTTCAATTCAATGTCATGAGAGTTTAATTAAAGTCTGGTATTGGGGTGGGGCTCTGTTGGAGCACGGGAGGTTGGGGTGGGTTTGAAAAAAAATGTTGGTGACAATCTGTACAGTAGCACCTTCAAATATCCCAAGGCTCCTCGCATTGCCTCTCACACACACGCGCACACGCATAGGAGTCAAACACTGGCTGCTGCTGTATCAGTGCGTCACTGGCAGGAATCAGCAAATTGTCTGTGGAATTGAATCGGTGCGTATTGAGGTTTTGTATAGCGCCAGGCTGTATGAATTGGCTCCAAAAAAAATCACTCTGTAAACTACCAACGGCTGCCCAAGGACCCACAACTTTTGAAGAAGTGGCTCCATGTCCTGAAGAGGAAGGACGTGCCAGCAGGATCTGCAGACAGCACTTCATAGAGTTTCCGAATGCAAAGGAGTCATAGGCCTACGTTGAAGCCCTATGCTTGCGCCTCCATTTTAAATAGAGGGTTATGGTGTAGGGGTTACTGACCGACCATCATCAACATTGCTGATATTTGGGTTCAGTTGTCTTAACAAAACGTATTTGTTTTCAGGATGACATCTTCATCCCTGAAAAGGTTTTCATCCTGGAGGAGACTGCAGGAGGCAGAGGAGGTACAATTAAAATCCATGTTATTTTTAAGGCTATTGTTTATTTCAAGACACAGTCTGTCATCCCATATAAAATGGACAATATACAGTATATGCAGTGATTCTTGAATATAACTATAGCCTAATAGGTGCCTTAATTGTTTTCTACCAACAGGAAAGAACGGTTAGTAAAGCATGCCAAACTGACCCTTGGATGCCAGTGTTCCTGAGCTGCGGTGGAGAAGAGGTCCACCGGGACCATCACTAAAGAGCTTGGGGCCCAGCTAGATTGCACTCACGACCATCAGTATACAACTGAGTCCTGCCCATATACGCCACAGATGGAACTGACGGAGAGTGAGATCAGTGAAGACCATAACTCGCTGTATGAATCTGAGAGCTTAGAATCGCAATCATCAAGATATACTATCGATCACTTTGGGGGAGAAGGCTGGTGTTCTGAATATGGAGAAGGAGCAGGCCATTCAACCGTGGATTAAAAGATACACCCATCCATAAAGGAAATCCGAGTGGAATTGTTTTTCCGCATATTTCTTTACCCGTTTCAACGGATGTGCCACCTTGTCACAGTCCTGCTGTTTCCTCTCTCTCTCAACCTATGAATGCTCAGCTATGAAATTTGCTCCTGAAGTGTTGAACTGTTGCACCCTCTATAACCCCTGTGGTTATTATTTTGATGTAAAAAGGGCATTTGATTGATTGTTTGCTGTGCTGGATGCTGTGTATACACTAACTGTCTGAGTGATGGGACATTTTTATAGTATCTGTAACATATTTTGGTGTGTATTTAATCTGCATCTTATCTTCTTAAAGTGGCAATCAGCAGTAGAAACAATAAAAAAAGTGTCTCCCTGCTCCTCTTTCGGTAAAAAGCTGAGGGATGGGCCTGGAAAAATGTAACCACTATCAAATTCATAGACAGAGCTATAGATGCAAGGACTGACCATCCATGATATAAAAATTGTAATCCTGTTTCTATTATCTGTTTCCACTACCACGTACCCAGTTCACTTTGGATAAAGGCGTCTGCTAAATTGCATATATTATTAAAGTCTACTTTGACTACCCCAACTAGCTGCGCAGTGTAGTTACCATTCCGTTCCAATAGATGGCAGCCAAAGCTAGTTGAAGTCACTACTCTAGCGACAGGGACACGGGATTAGTGCGCATTGCATTGAAAGTCGTTTTATATTCAAACAAGTTAATCTGGTTACGCTTGAATTTGTTGTTATAGTGGACAATCTAACTAATGCTAGTTTTACCTAAGACGCAGGCATTAGGTCTATGTCTAGAAAAAAAATGTACAGCAGGAGTAAGGAGTGGTCTAAGACACTGCATCTCAGTGCTAGAGGCGTCACTACAGACCATAGTTCGATTCCAGGCTGTATCACAACCGGCCGTGATTGGGAGTCCCATAGGGCGGCGCACAATTGGCCCAGCGTGGGTTTGGCAGTCATTGTAAATAATAATAGGTTCTTAACTGACTTGCCTAGTTAAATAAAATAGATAAATACTAAATTAACTGGTTTAATTGACACTCAAACCCTATGGAAATGCCTTTGCTTCTGGGTATGCACGCTTTATGTAGGATTAGTGACACGTACAATAAATACATTGCCATCCAGACAGATTGACAGGAACCTCTGCCTTGGTGTAATACAGCCACCATCCGCTGGGATGTTGTGCTATATTGCCACCATCTCTACACCAGTTAAGTGTTTGGCTACACCGATCCTTTAGCTGAGGTGTTTCAGGCGCCATGTCTGTGTTGTTACTGCTACGATAACTATGTGATCAGGGCAGCGATTGGCTCAATCATGAACGGCTTCAGCAAGTTTATTGGCTCCCTGACTAACATTGCTTCATTCTCTGTAATAAACGAACTCCCAGACTAGGAGCTACTCTGCCAATATGGCGATGTCCAGTTACAGTTAGCTGGCGTTCTAAATCCTAGTGTTTCCATTCCCCTTAAACCAGGCCCAGCTCCACTTGATCCCTGAATCCACTTGTTTAACAAGCAACACATCATTATCCAATTCAAAAAATGTACCACATACTGTAGAGGGAAAACATTAGCTCACAGATAGTGGTTAGTTCGTTAGTTAGTTAACTAGTTAACGTTTCACAGATTGCCAGGGTCCAGTAAGCAACCAACACGTAGTTGCTAAAGGGAAAGAGTCGTATAACGTTACCAGTTATTCTATAGCGAATTGGTTAGGTTACTAGTCAGATCAGGTTAGGTTACTAGTCAGGTCAGGTTAGGTTACTAGTCAGGTCAGGTTAGGTTACTAGTCAGATCAGGTTAGGTTACTAGTCAGGTCAGGTTAGGTTACTAGTCAGGTCAGGTTAGGTTACTAGTCAGATCAGGTTAGGTTACTAGTCAGGTCAGGTTAGGTTACTAGTCAGATCAGGTTAGGTTACTAGTCAGGTCAGGTTAGGTTACTAGTCAGATCAGGTTAGGTTACTAGTCAGATCAGGTTAGGTTACTAGTCAGGTCAGGTTAGGTTACTAGTCAGGTCAGGTTAGGTTACTAGTCAGATCAGGTTAGGTTACTAGTCAGGTCAGGTTAGGTTACTAGTCAGATCAGGTTAGGTTACTAGTCAGGTCAGGTTAGGTTATTAGCCAGCCAATTTTCACACCATACACTCAATTATTTGATCCGTTAAGTTGGCTAATGTTGCTCAACCTTTATCTGGCTAGCTAACATAATTCGACCCAGCAAGCAAGATAACAGTTACTTAATAACGCTAATAATACTTGTTCCACCAAACTTTCTCACTCACCTCAAACTTTCCAAATGCCAGTTGTTTTTCGGCTACAGCTCGTTAAGTACGCTCCATCACCTTCCCACCCCAGTCTCCATGGTCAAGCTTCTCACCTACCTCTAGTTAACTGTCAAACTAAAAAAATTGGTCAACATAGATGTTCCCTCAAAAATGTTTCAGCACAAAAATTTAGGTCTGCTGAGCTGTACCCGCTTTAAGTTACCGTTTTAAAAGTGGCCAAGTAAGCTACTGTGGCTATTTGATCATAATGTAGGCCTACCATAAAAAACAATGGAGAAAATGCATCCCATAACATTTTAACATGGAAATAGGTGTTCTATCATTCAGCCTGCAGCAGCAGCCAATGTGTTCAATGTAGGCCTACATTCCATGAGACTTTTGAAGAAAAAAAAAACATGCAGGGCTTGACATTAATCTGTTTTTCTGAAAATGTTGTTGTGTTGTTTGCTGCAAGAAACCACTTTACAAAATAATAAAATAAAATGCATTATTATTCCCATACCATTATTACAGAGAATCAGACCAATTATGCTATCCTCTGCCTATTGGCTACTTAGCTTATTGAAGCCTGTCTCAAAATACAACAATCCCCCTTTAAGACAAAAAAAAGGCTCTCTAACTGCCTGACTTTTCAAAGATGTCTAGAAATGTACACATTTTGTGCTCATGTAGGAAGCAATCACTCCCCTATTGCTGTCAGGTCCTGACTGAGGCCAGGTCTCTTGCTCCCTCTATGGGAATCGTATGGCCACAGTCAGTACCCGACAATGGTATTTAGCGAACTTAAGTGTCCGTTTGGTTGATCCCCAATTAGAGGCAGCTGTCTTGAGATGTCTCTAATTGGGGATTCTATTTATGTTCCAGCAGTGCCCAGGCACACTGTGGGTTCTTGTGTGTGTTAGGGCTAGACTACACACCAGTTCATGTAGTGCTCTCTGTTTTTGTTTTCGTAACAGTAGCGCACTCGTAAGCTTTGTTTACTTTTCTGTTAATAAACATGGAGGATTGCAACTCCCGCTCTACGCCTCGTTCCCTACCTCAGCTACGCGACAGGAGAACTCACCGCAATGGGAACACGCAACAGCGAGGAGCGGAAGAGTAGAACCTTCCCCTACGGCTACCAACGGTGGAGAATCGAAAGACCCCGGCTGGGTTTTTTGATCAGCCCCAAGAGGAACAGGCAAGGTGGTGGAGAGCATGGATAGCTCTTCCCCCCGAGACCAAGCCGGGCCCGTTCATCCAGAGGATGAAGGCGGAACAGGACTTTGAGCGCCGACGGGCACTGGTGAGGGAGTGGATGGCTCCTCTGTTCCAGACAGCGGAACCGGTGATGAGTTCCGATCGAGGTTCGGGGTTCTCGACACTGGTGTCCAGTCCGGGACCAGTCGCCAGCCTGGCTTCAGATCCTGAGCCTTCATCTGCACCGGTGCCCAGTCCGGGGTCGGTAGCCATGGATACCCCACGAGTGGAATCGCCCGCTGCACCGAGGCCCAGTCCGGGACCGGGGTGCCACTCCACGTCGAGGTTGAGGTTACCAGCCTTCCACAGAAAGACTCCAGTGCAGGCTCCTAGCTTGGCCGCTCCAGTGGAGATGCTGAAGCCATGGGGAATGTGGGAGGCGAAGGACAAGGATGAGGAAGAGCAACTCTTGAGGTATTTGGGCCACGCCGAACCTCCAAAAAACATCTCCAGCCATATGGCTGGAGCCCTCCTCTGCGCATGTGCCCAGTCTGGGACCGGCAGCCAGCTCGGCTACACGGCTGGAGCCCTCATCTGCGCTGGTGCCCAGGCTGGGCACGACATCCAGTCCTGCTCCAGCACCCGAGGTGTCCTCTGTGCGGGTGCACAGCCCGGTGCCTCCAGTACCGGTTCCACACACCAGGCCTCCAGTGCGCCTCTCCAGTCCAGTACGAACTGTACCGGCTCTCCGCACTCGCCCTGAAGTGCATGTCACCAGTCCGGTGGAACCTGTGCCGGCTCCACGCACCAGGCCCCCAGGGCATCTCCCCAGTCCGGTGTGACCTGTGCCGGCTCCCCGCACTCGCCCTGAAGTGCGTGTCACCAGTCCGGCTCCACGCACCAGGCCTCCAGTGCGTCTCCCCAGCCGGTGCATCCTGTGCCAGCTCCCCGCACCTGACCTCCAGTGCGTGTGTCCAGTCCCACCCCAGAGCCGGAGCTCCTCGCCACGCCGGTGCCCAGTCCGGGACCGGCAGCCAGCCCGGCTACACGGCTGGAAACCCATTGATGAGGAAGGAGAGGGCGATGGTTTACTCAATGAATGACTATTTGTCGGCCTCTCAGACCTTGCTGGTCTGAGATATAGAGTAAACTGCATATAGAGTAGAATAGGCATACAGTATATACACCAGGAGCTGTAATACACAGTGGTTTAGTAGAGAAATATATTCTCCATATTATTCTAAAATAGAGCCACTGTAGCCTTCTTGGGTACCTTGACAAGGGCAGAGTGCAGGTAGATGTTGTGTGGCATTATGACAGCCCCTACAATGCCCACGGCCTGCTCCATCTGGGCAGGACCACATCCCTTCCAGTACGGCACAAACATCCCTCCGTCTGGGCAGCACCACCATCACATACTGGGAGGAAGAGGGAGAGGGCACTACAACGTTTATTCACTCAGAGAGCACATATATCACTGATACAAGGCAGGCAGGTTACATTTTAATGTACATAAGATTGGTCCCTCCAAAGCATTCAAGTCTTGTGTACCTCATATCCAAAGGTGATGGCCATGATTGTAATAAGAACCCCAAAAAAGGCCTCAAGCTTCCTCAGACCATACTTGTCCAGCAAGAAAAACATAAATGTGTCGATGATGGTGATGAGAACACCCCCCACAAAGGTATCCTGTAGACACAGAAAGTAACAAATCATTTAGAGCACCAATCAACCTATCTGTAATAACCTACAGTCAGTCAGTACTGTCGTCCACCTACAGGCCAGAGGAGAGGAGGTTGAATGCAAAGACACAACCTATGACCTCTTGCATGTCTGAACCAATGATGGCCAGTTCCACCATCAACCGCAGGATAATGCGTGGCACCTAGGCAGAAGACAAAATAATTAATTAAACAACATTCAGACATTTTAATTTTAATTTGTGGGCAGAACTGAAAAAGTGTGTGTGAGCAAGGAGGCCTACAAACCTGACTCAGTTACACCAGTTCTGTCAGGAGGAATGGGCCACAATTCACCCAACTTATTGTGGGAAGCTTGTGGAAGGCTACCGAAACGTTTGATCCAAGTTAAACAATTTAAAGGCAATGCTACCAAATACTAATTGAGTGTATGTAAACTTCTGACCCACTGGGAATGTGATGAAAGAAATAAAAGCTGAAATAAATAATTCTCTCTACTATTATTCACATTCTTAAAATAAAGTGGTGATCCTAACTGACCTAAGACAGGGAATTTTTGCTAGGATTAAATGTCAGGAATTGTGAATGCAATGTATCTAGGCTACTCGTATCTGAGCCATTGATGGTGAGAGAGGGGCCAGTAAGCGTACGTTTACAAAGGCATGCAAATTCTGATATTTTTCAAATCACATCAGATCTTTTTCAGAGCCGTTGAAGTACTCAACAATGAATGTATGACATTGGGGCGCCATCTATCAGAATTATTAGGCCATACACCTGTATTAGACTACATTATGAAGAGACAATTAGATAGTTAGGTCTCTAGGTGGCGACAAATAGCCAAAACATAACTTGTCCTTTCCTTAGTATGCAGAGTGCAGAGATCATACTATCAGCGGTGGAAAAAGTACCCAATTGTCATACTTGAGTAAAAGTATAGATACCTTAATAGAAAGTTACTCAAGTAAAAATGATAGTCACCCAGTAAAATATTACTTGAGTAAAAGTCTAAAAGTATTTGGTTTTAAATATACTTAAGTATCAAAAGTACATTTAATTGCTAAAATATACTTAAGTATCAAAAGTAGAAGTTAAAGTATAACTCATTTAAAATTCCTTATATTAAACAAAGCAGACGGCACCATTTTCTTGTTTTTAAAATTTACCGATAGCCAGGGGCACACTATTTATAAAAGATGCGTTTAGTGAGTACGCCAGACCATAAGCAGTAGGGATGACCACGTGTTATCTTGATAAGTGTGTGAATTTCATAATTTTAAATGTAATTTCTTTAGAAATGTAGTAAAGTAAAAGTTGTCAAGAATATATATAAAAGTAAAATACAGATATCCCCAAAAAGTATTTTTGTTAAGTACTTTACACCACTGCATACTATATATTAAATTGTAATAATGGGCCTATGACAGAACATCTAATGTAGCAATGGGCCTATGACAGAACATCTAATGTAACAATGGGCCTATGACAGAACATCTAATGTAACAATGGGTCTATGACAGAACATCTAATGTAACAATGGGCCTATGATAGAACATCCAATGTAACAATGGGCCTATAACATAACTTTTAATGTCCATAAAACACCTACCTATATGTAATTGTATTTACAACATTAAGCAAGATACAACTCGCAAGAGTTGTAATCAGATGAATGAGCCACTCATTTCTTACTGTGTAAGAAGATCCAAAAGAAAAACAATGACACAGGAGTGAGATAGTGAATAGCAAGAGATTACATAGATCTCCATATTTAATCAAACGCTTTACTTGTTATCAAATCTGAATCATCAGCACACAGCAGCGAGTGAGTCAACTCTGTTTAAGCTGAAATAACACACTGCCATTTGACAGATTCAAAAAAACAGTTTGGTGCAATGAAACCAGATGAATAAAAAGCCCCATTCTGAATAGAGAAAATTTGTAGAAGTGCTTAAATGTTATGTGATGATGATGATGCATAATAAAATGATATACCCATGCAAAATTCACTGTGAAATGTACAGATATCTTTATTGCAGAGAAGATAGGACTAGGAGTCATTTGAATGTTAATAAATTCATTCTTTTCATTTTGGAGTCTATCCTTTGATCCCTGTATTTATTGTTTGCAGTGAAAACTGCTGTTTTCATATGATGTCTTAGATATGATGTATTCGTTGTTCTCCGGTCTGCAGCCTAATCATCATTAGCTACAGCAATATTTCAGAACTGCAAAACTCGTGCAATAATTATTATTTAGAGTTTTTTGAAAATGCTTGGCGTGGCATAACGAGTTTCAGGTATCTCCCTAAATCATACTCCCTTAAAAAGAAATCAAAATGAGTAAAAAAATAAATCATACCAAAAAAAAACAGGAGAAAATCAAATAAAATGTCTTTGTGCATCCTGAAAATATCCGCTGTCACCTTGAATTAAGTTGTTATAAAGCCATGTTTTACATAGTTCATAATATCAGTTCTTCAATTATTACAAATGTGTATCTCTAAACAAACTCCTGGAAAGATCTTTCTTGTTCAGTATGTTCTGCCTGTTTTTGTTTCAGGGCTGTTTCCAAACATCCAACATATTGTCCTGAACCCGGGTCGCTCAGCCAGTAGGTAAACTCGCTGCTCCAGTAGGATTAACCCACTTGGGAGGGATCATAATGAACCTACCAAGGCAAAGGTTGTTGCAATATCATAGTAGCTTGACTGCAGCGCCAGACATGGTCTTGTCTGTACATGTCCTTCCCTGGGCTGGGTACCGGAATCCAGTTCCTCAATGGTGTTGACAGAATCACTTAAAAGGGCCAAGCAGATTAAAAAAAGAAAACACGATACCCAGCTTTAGTCTTTTCTTCCAGCCCTTCCACGTTCAGTCTCATACCGTTGTCACCCTCATCACCACCTCCCGGTTGGCCGTGGAGCCAAAGCGTGGGTTGTGGGGCCGTAGCTGGCTGAGGAGGTGCAGGATTGTGTAGCCACAGTGGTGGTCCAGAATAGTCCTGAACCTCCGGTTCTGTCTCCCACTGCCGCCACTACCCAGGCCATGGGAGTTACTCCGTGAGCCCCGACCCCCACCCTTACTGCTACTCAGCGGGTCCCCCAAGTCATTGGCTTTTATATAGTTCAATACTTTCCACTGCTGATTGACGGCCTGCCATCGCTTAAATATTCGGTACACTGATGATCCCTCATGGATTATAAGGCCTGGGGAGAGAGATATATATATTTTTTTACAGATATGGGAAAGGCAAGATATCCAATGATTTTAAAAAGCTTTTGCGTAAGAATCAGCCAACTACTACAGCACTAGTATATAACAGGCATTTGGCATAACCACACAGTGCAGATACGTAGCTAGTACCATCTGTTTCCAGGTTGGCAATGCACCATTTCACACATGACAAGTCTATCTACGAAGCTTTACGTGTGTGTGGTCATGTCTGTGCGTCTGCCTTCCTGCCTGTGTGTGTGCATGTGTGTGTGTGTGTGCATGTGCCTAAGCATAAGAACTTGTGTGACTGTGCCAACGGTCCAGTTCCAAATGATTTCTCCTCCTTACCTATGCACACAATGTCCATAAAGCCGTACATGCCGTAGCAGATCTGGAAGAGCAGGTCCTGGCGCTGCCACTTGGCCGAGGGGCTGAGGGACGACCAGATGAGCCAGGAGATGCTGGCGATGAGGAACAGGGAGCCCAGGATGATGGCAGCGATCTGGACCTTCTCGATCACCGTCAGGGAGATGGCCTGCCACTGAACAGAACAGACACGAGGGCAGAGAAAGGGACAGTTCTCACACTTTCATAATTGCGATTGCCCAAGATTTGTTCAAGCAAAGTAAGTAACTGTAACGCCTAGACTGGTGCACTAGAGCAGAGCACTGCTGATTGCGGCATTGTGCATTGTTTAAAATGGATGCATCAGCAGAAAACTGTGAGATGAGATCTGTGGTTACTAGAGAAGATGAGAGTAGACTTAGTGCAAAATGCACATATGACTGGAGTGGATGAGACAGACCACTAGCCCCTACACCCTAGACACTTGTGATCTGAAAGGATACATATGAGCAATATGGCAAGAATCATGCAGTGGGCAAGGTGTAGCTACTACTGTAGTGTACTGCATGAAGTATCTAGGAACTACTGTCTGATTCTGGCCAGAGCGCAAGTCCCAGAGAATGGGGTTGGATGGACTGAGGAGAAGTACCTGCAGTGGGTTCTTGGTGCTGATGGCCAGAACATGGTACTTGAAGTAGCACAGCTCACAGCTCCAGGAGCCTCTCTCGCTGATCCAGCGTATGAGGCAGGGCTGGTGGGTGCAGCGCACAGAGCCCTTACAGCGACACGGGCTCAGCAGCTCTCCCTGCAGGAGACAGAGGGGCAGAATCAGAATTACTAGAACAGAAATTTGAAGTGCAGGCAGGTGAATGGGAGGTGAGCCATTCGAACCCTACTGTTCACACAGGGCGTGTCTCAAATTGGCGGCGTATTCCCTTTATAGTGCACAACTTTTGACTAGGACCCTTAGGGCTCTGGTCCAAAGTAGTGCGCTATATAGGGAATAGGTTGCCATTTGGGATGCAGAGACAGACTCTCAGTGAACTCAATCAACACAGGTTCTACTGGCATTGCCCTTTCAACAGACTGCCTCTTTCAACAGACTGCCTCTATCAACAGACTGCCTCTTTCAACAGACTGCCTCTTGAGAAATAGGGAGAATGTTGAGCATTGTAGAAACATTTAAACAGTTGAGTATGTGTCTATTTACATCTAACAGGGCTGAAGTTAAAGGCAGTGCAGTCAAAATTCAGTTTTTCCTGTGTTTTATATTATATTGTACAACAGCTGATAAAAAAGAACGCTGTAAAAGCGTGAACAAATCTGATCCTTGTTGTTTCACGATAGTTGTTGGTTGAAAATGCAATCTACACAGGACCTTCTAATCAGCACGTTTGCATGAGCGGGAGTTTTGGCTTTCCATGGTGACATCGCCATGCAGTAGATTGGTTAATAGACCAATAACAAAAAGAGTTACAAACCTAGCCAATAACAGCTAGTTTTCGGTTTCCTCCTCCCCACTCAGCAATTTTTTCCCATTTTAATGGAAATCTATTACACTAAGGTACTTAATTGTTACCCAAAAATGATTTGATATTGATAGAAAAACAGCTGGATTGGGCATTTAAAGAGGAGGGTAGTCATTCCTCTGAATGCAGTTTCCTATTAATTGCTACAGCAAACATCCCATCTGGTTAAATGGGAAGGAACTCAGGCTGCATCCCGAGTCTTCTTACAATAGTGCAATATTAGAAACGACCCCAACTAATTAAGTTGGTTGTCTTGCATTTTTACTATTTAGCCGACACTCTTATCCAGAGCAACTTAGAGTACTGAGTGCATACATTTACAAACCCATAACCCTGGCATTTCAAGTTTCTACCAACTAAGCCACATGGGACCTACAACTTGCACAACTAGCTTAATTTATTTTTCTCACTTTACACATTTATTTTGGGATCCGCCCCTGTAAACGTCATTTGCCTGATGGCTTGTGAGCGTTTATTTGTGTATTTGGATCCCCATGAGCTTTTTCAGAGGCAGCAGCTATTCTTCCTGGATAGGGCATGGAGAAGGAGAGTCTCATTTCATACAAGCGTCCACTTTCCCTCTCCTCACCACTTCTCCTCGATTACCTTTGACCTTTTTCAAAAGGAGACGAGAGAGGACGGCAGAGAGAGGACGCAGGAGTTGACCAAATCCAATTGAGAAAAGGCCATAGTCCATGATGACTCAGGAAAAGTACATTTAATAGTGCAATTAGAAACGACCCTCCTGCAGAAATAATTGGATCCCAAATCCTTTTTTTAATTTCCAAGCACAAATGGAGCACAGTGACTAATAAACCCATGTGTATTCCTCCTGAAGTAACCAGAAACCCTGTTTCTTGACAGGGGGACTACAATATTTTTTGATTTTCCTGTGTGATATTTACGTATATGTCCACACTATGAGATTGGAATAATACAGGGAAATTGTGGAAAATTATGATAATCCCCTTTTAGTGTCAGAGCTGGTTCAAAATACCACCTGACATTTCAGCCTGTTTTGGTGGGATGGAGTTTTGACCTGCATTGTGACATCACCAGGCAGTAAATTAGTTAATAGACCAATAAGAAAGAGTTCCAAACCTCTCTGCCAATAACATTTTCAGTTTTCACCTTCCCCTTTCAGACCCCTCCCAGACCACAGGAAGTTGGTGGCACCTTAATTGGGGAGGACGGGCTTGTGGTAATGGCTGGAGCGGTATATGTGGAATGATATCAAATAAATCAAACACATGGTTTCTATGAGTTTGATGCCATTCCATTTGCTCAATTCCAGACATTATTATGAGCCATCCTCTCCTCAGCAGCCTCCACTGTCCCAGACAGTCCTAGCAAAAATATTTGACCATTTTAATTTAAAACAATCACAGTCAGGTACTTCAAGAAGCTGTATTGTTCCTTTAACACTGATTTTCTTGTTTAAAGTGTGTTATTATAAGATACTTTCATTGACTAACCACATACCAATTTGAGTGGGGGAGAGGAGCTACTTGCCCATCAGTCATAAATAACTGAGCTGAAATTATAAAGACGTTATAAAGCTGGGCTGACATTATAAAGACGTTATAATAACTGGGCTGACATTATATAGACGTTATAATAACTGGGCTGACATTATAAAGACCCACCACCCCATCCATCCATCCATCCATCCATCCATCCATCCATCCATCCATCCATCCATCCATCCATCCATCCATCCATCCATCCATCCATCCATCCATCCATCCATCCATCCATCCATCCATCCATCCATCCAGCCAGCCATCCATCCATCCATCCATCCATCCAGCCATCCATCCATGCATCCATCCATCCATCCATCCATCCATCCATCCATCCATCCATCCATCCATCCATCCATCCATCCATCCATCCATCCATCCATCCATCCATCCATCCATCCATCCATCCATCCATCCATCCATCCATCCATCCATCCATCCAGCCAGCCATCCATCCATCCATCCATCCATCCAGCCATCCATCCATGCATCCATCCATCCATCCATCCATCCATTCCATCACCCCACCCACCCACCCACCCACCCGCCCAGAGCCTAATATTTGCCTTGTGATGGTGCACATGCCATGGAGTCCTCCTCTCCTGACAGCTCATAAGTACGTCCCGCAGAGCAAGATTATTATATTTGTAGAAGTAATTGGCCAACTGACAGGGCCATGACTCTGTCCCCTGTTGTGATTCACTTAAATAATGAAATAACAATTAAATGACAAAGTGGCTGGGTCTAAGATAATCACTGTAAAAAAATATATATATTTGTTTCAACTAATTATTATTAAGTAACTGGTTCCACAGCCTTTTTTTTTGTTTACTCAACTTTTCAGTCCAAGTGTTACCTGAACAAAAAATAATTGTTGGCCCAAGTTCGAACAAAAATTCAGTCAACTTAAAATTATGTGATTGCTCAACTTGTCTCATTATTATTCGGGAATCTTACCTAAAAAAATCACTCTTTAAAAAACTTCTGAATATGGCCCAATCAACTAGCCTGGGCCAGGTAACTGATCAATGTGTCTTAAACGTTTAATGCAGCTGTTTTTTTCTCAATATCAAATCATTTCTAAGTAACAATATAGTACCTTACTATAATTGTTTTCTATTAAAATGTTGAAAAAGAAACAAAGATAGCTTCTTAGCAAAGAGCAATTTCTCAAGCAATAATTTTGGACTGTCTGGGAGTGGTCTGAATGGGTAGGGGAAAACAGAAAGTGAGCTGTTATTGGCAGAGAGGTTTGGAACTCTCTTTCTTATTGGTGATGTCACCAGGCCAAAATGTTATCCCATCAAAAAACAGGCTGAAGTTTCAGGCGGTCTTTTCAAACAGCTCTTACACTAAAAGATCATGATCATAATATTCACAATTTCACAGTATTATTCCAACCTCATAGTGTGGAAATACACTGAGAGTACAACACATTAAGAACACCTTCCTAATATTGAGTTGCACCCCCGAAAACGTTCCACAGGGATGCTGGCCCATGTTGACTCCAATACTTCCCTCAGTTGTGTCAAGTTGGCTGGATGTCCTTTGGGTGGTGGACCATTCTTGATACACACGGGAAACTGTTGAGCGTGAAAAACCCAGCAGCATTGGAGTTCTTGACACACTCAAACCCGTGAGCCTGGCACCTACTACCATACCCTGTTCAAAGGCATTTAAAATGTTTGTCTTGTCCATTCATTCTCTGAATGGCACACATACACAATCCATGTCTCAATTGTCTCAATGCATAAAAATCCTTATTTAACCTCCCCTTCATCTACACTGATTGAAGTGGATTTAACAAGTGACATCAATAAGGGATCATAGCATTCACCTGGATTACCTGGTCAGTCTATTTAATGGAAAGAGCATTCTCTTCTTAATGTTTTGTACACTAGGTGTACATATAAATCACGTTGTTGACGGCACTGGGCCTTTAGGGTAAAAAACTGTCTGTTCCTTTCTATAGTTTCTCAATTCTGCAATGTCCCATTGAATTAGCACCTACTGTATATTGTAATAACACTATGACAAACGTAAAATCTTAGAAAGTGATTAAGTGGTGATTTCCATCTGTGCTCCAGTGGCACGTACACCATATCTAATTAACTCAAGACCATGATTATCCAACTCAGCCAGGCTGTACTGGTTCTGCACATCTGTTGTGTCAAGTTTTGGCTGAAGACCAAAGATTCGTTCATTGTTCTGCATGCCTGTACTTTCCTTGGTTTATAGGCCCACAAACAAGCCTGCTCTTCTGCCAATCGTTACAAGTTCATTGCCAGGCCAATTATTATTCACGTTTACACGTGTACCGTGACATCAGTCATGCGATAATCCTCATTTTTGTTTCTATAAGAAAAATAATAGTTGTCAGTATTTTCTCAACCAATTTAATTTGTCAACACAGAACTTACCAACTCGAAACTGGTCAAAATATAGCCAAGGCACATATTGTAGGTTAACTATAGGCCTATAGGTGCACTAACATTCAGCACCATGGACAGCGTATTGCTAATGCCTATGGTCCAATTGAGCAGTGTTGTGTTGTGGCGCGAAAAGCGGGACAACGTGAAGGTGTATGTATCTATCTGGGACAGTACCTGTTCTGGGCCCTGGAAGCAGATACGACAGCGCAGGCTGCTTGCGGTGCTGGTGAGCGACACGGCGTCCATGCCCACTTGCAGTTTGGGTTCCTTCTCCTCAAAGCCCAGGCTCCGAGGTCGAGGTTCCGTCCCGTAATACTCCTCCTCGTCATCCCGGGAGGAGCAGTCCACAAAGGGAGGCCAGCCGCAACCGCCCATCCTTAGACCCCGCATGCTGGACCGTCTATCTGCTTCGGATCTGTCGGGCTGTCTCGAATCGTCTCGCATAAAAACCAGTACTTTCAGTTCGTTGAAAAACATTCGGATCCGATATTTGAACATTTTTGTCTACATTAATTCTTCAGAAGGGAATGAAACCTATTTGACAATAAGGTGGTCTCAAGAAAATATAAAATATGCCTTTGATTTAGAAAGGTTATTATTGTTATTTGTATTTTTATTATTATTATTATTATTATTATTGTGGTTATTGGTATTATTATTATTATAATTAATGTTATTATATTTAGCCGATTATTGCACTACATAGTCTATGGCTATTTTTCACCAATACATCTTCTGAATAACATCACTGAGGAGCTTAAAAAACTTGTAGGTTAGGCCTACCCTACTGTAAATGTGCTGTCAAATGGTATGAAATAAAGGACCACTTCTTGGTTGTTGTCTCTGATGGCATGTGTGTCTAAAACAATGCGGATGAGAGATTTTCCTCTTGAGAAGCTCGAGACACTCTCAATATTCATTAGCGAACAACTCTGCGAATGCAGTCTAGTTAGATGTTTCCTCCACACCTACCACCACAAACACGTGACAGGCCTATAACGTACAATTTCAGAGTCCATTGCCTGCACCCTCGATCTAAATTCTACACATCGTCAAATGCATTGCATTTGGGGTTTGCAGCAAAAGTCCATGTTTTGCAACCCAAAGCAGAAGACAGCCAGAGTGTGACTAGTGGAAGAGAGAGCAACCTAGAGCCATAATAAAATGTAGAACGAGATGAAGTAGAGCCATAATAGAATGTAGAACGAGGTCTAAAAAACAACAACATTCCATTTCCATCCACACAGTCAAATCTGAGACTGTTGTCAATAATCATAATCCAAAAGGTTGCCGACAGACGATTTCATGAAAGTTAGGCGAAGACGTGTAATTATATCGTCTTTGTATTGTTCTTAAGTAGCATCCCAGCGGTCAGATCATGATTGTTTTTTTATATTCTATTCCTCATCGGTAATGTTTCGGATTGATCCATCAAGAATGATCCACCCCATTGCACCCGAAGTCCACACAGAGTGGATCCAATTTACAATCCAGTGAATGTTCATGTTAAGTATAGCTGTAAATCAGCCACCCAAAACAGCGATACATCTCATCTTCATTCGATATCCATCAGCATTTCTCTTCTGTGTCTTTTATCTTTGCGTTGAAAATATGGTGCACCGAAATTTGAGAATAACAGACCTGAATTCAAAACAACAGAATGCTCCAATCTTTTAATTACATAGATAGAGATGTCTACACGTCCGAGAGGGACATTACAGCAGTAATGCCATTGATATGGTAGGGTAGCCTCTCAGGTGGTGACGATGAGGATGATAGCCTACTGCTCGATCGCGCTGCCTGATTTCTCCTCGAAATGGTCGACTTTGATAGTGAACCAACGCAGCACGTATACTTCCGGAATTAATCCTAGCCTACTAGAATGAAAAACTGTTGACACTCCTATAATTTCCCAATTTTGCTACTGTACAGTCATTTGTCTGTTTCCTTTGCATGATATGGATGTACCCTATCTGGATCCCTGTAGTCAGGGGTGGGGAGGGCAGATTCCGTTTGGCTGTTGTAGTGACAGGAGACGCTGTCGCTGTCCAAGGTGCTGATCTCGCTTAGTGACGTATCCAGTCACAGTGCCACATGGACTACTATACACCCGCGAAATATAAAGGATGATGGCTGCCTGAGCGTTTCTTTCTTTCTTTCTTTCTTTCTTTCTTTCTTTCTTTCTTTCTTTCTTTCTTTCTTTCTTTCTTTCTTTCTTTCTTTCTTTCTTTCTTTCTTTCTTTCTTTCTTTCTTTCTTTCTTTCTTTCTTTCCTTCTCTCTCGGCGCTGTCTCTCTCTCTCTCTCTCTCTCTCTCAATTAAATTTAATTAAATTGAAGGGCTTTATTGGCATGGGAAACATATGTTAACATTGCCAAAGCAAGTGAAGTAGATAATAAACAATACAAATTAACAGTAAACATTACACTCAGAAGTTCCAAAAGAATAAAGACATTTCAAATGTCATATTATGTGTATATATACAGTGTTGTAACAATGTGCAAATAGTTAAAGTACAAATGGGGAAATAATTAAACATAAATACGGGTTGTATTTACAATGGTGTTTGTTCTTCACTGGTTGCACTTTTCTTGTGGTAACAGGTCACAAATATTGCTGCTGTGATGGTACACTGTGGTATTTCACCCAGTAGATATGGGAGTTTCTGTGTAATCTTGGCGAAATGTGTCTAAAATTTGGCCATACATTTGGCAGGAGATTAGGAAGTTCTGCTCTGCATGCATTATCTGGTGTTTTGCGTTGTACACTGAGGACATCTTTGCAGAATTCTGCATGCAGAGTCTCAATTTGGTGTTTGTCCCATTTGGTGAATTCTTGGTTGGTGAGCGGACCCCAGACCTCACAACCATAAAGGGCAATGGGTTCTATAACTGATTCAAGTATTTTTAGCCAGATCCTAATGGGTATGCAAAATGTTATGTTCCTTTTGATGGCATAGAAGGCCCTTCTTGCCTTGTGTCTCAGATCGTTTTCCACAGCTTTGTGGAAGTTACCTGTGGCGCTGATGTTTAGGCCAAGGTATGTATAGTTTTTTTTTGTGTGCTCTTTAGCAACGGTGTCTAGATGGAATTTGTATTTGTGGTCCTTTTTGGAACACCATCATTTTTGTCTTACTGAGATTTACTGTCAGGGCCCAGTGCAGAAGATCTCTCTCTCTCTCTCTCTCTCTCTCTCTCTCTCTCTCTCTCTCTCTCTCTCTCTCTCTCTCTCTCTCTCTCTCTCTCTCTCTACCAATGACTGTACAGGATGTGAATCATACTGTAATAGAACGATGGGATCACAAGATATCCTTCCTCTCTCCCATACTGCCAGGCATAGCAGGGCTGTCTTTAATGAGCCCTATAACAAGCACCCACCACCATCATCATGGAGGAATTATGGTCACAACAGGATATCGTCTCCCATACTGCCAGTACCAGACGTAGCAGGGTAGAGCCTTCTCTAGGAGCATCCTGTCTCTTACATTATCACAATACATCCTCTATCTCAGTGCTAGGCTGGATGATTATTGCAAGCTATCCTCTCTCCCATAGTGCCAGACGTAGCAGAGAAGCCCTCTTCTCCTCATGACCATTAACAACATCCACCCACCCGCCCATGTACCCAGTTGGTCTGTTACATTATTGATAGGTTTATTGAGCTGTTTGTCTCCTCTTACTGAACCGATGACAATGATTTCCTCTCCTGTTAACCCTGGCTGCATCGTGACTGAGAGGAATCTACATCTAAATCCAGACACATCATTGTTTTCTCTTGTCTCATGGTTTCATCTATAGAAATAGTGTGAATTACATTGATGTTGTTCTATTTCTATGTTTTCAACATGATCATTCTTCCTTCTGTAATGTGAAGAGCTCAGAATAATAGTGAAATATCTGTTCATTTTATGTGGGTATTGATGCCCTGTTGCAATGTATATTATAATAATTGACAACGATATTCGATATTCCTTACTTAAAAGCTTTGAAAAGGCATTGTACAGCACACAACACAGCCACATAAAGTAGTTGACCACGGCATATTCAGTCATTTCCACAGAATGCAAAATATGTGTTTTATTTCTCGTCTTCCTTCGTGTGCTGCCTTTCAGTGCTCTAAGCTATATCTGTATGGGGCCAGATGGTCATCCCTGTTGGTGTGAATCTCCACTGCTCCTCCACTCCTCCAAGTTAATACTCCCGGCATATGGACATTCATCACAGGGTAGGGACAGGGCTGCGTCCCAAATGGCACCGTATTCACTACTTTTGACCAGAGCTTTATGGGCTGGCCCTATGAACCCTGGTCAAAAGTAGGGCATTAAACAGGGAATAGGGTGCCATTTGTGACAGGGACTGGCAGTGGGCCCGCAGGAGAGCACGCTGACAGGATGGGGATGATGCGGACTAGCTAGGTGTCCGAACCACACACACACACACACACGCACGCACGCACACACACACACACACGCACACGCACACGCACACGCACACGCACAAACACACACACACACACACGCACACACACACACACACACACACACACACACACACACACACACACACACACACACACACACACACACACACACACACACACACACCACACTGCCATACGCACACAGGAAACTCAGAGGAACCAAAGCCCTTACTAGGCACATTTCACTTACATAAATGTTCCTGCTACGCCCCAGGGGCTAGGCCCCGCCTGTATGCAGGGAGACCACCCGGCCAAGTTGTATACATAGCCTATTAAAACACCATCATGTAATCTGGTTACACTTAAAACAGCCAATCTAAGGGCCGGTGTTGAAAATAAGCATGAACTATGGTGCAACTAATCATAAGATTGTTCAATATGTCAATATCTTTCCCCTATCCAGATAAATAAATCAATGTATAACTATGGCGGTAGCAATCTGTCATGGAGGGATAGAATAGGGAATTATGAAAACTCAAGTATCCATTGTTAATAAACGAGTTAATGCTTACTCAACAGGAATTGCCATTCATTTGAATTGGTAAAGTAATGCATGCAATTAAATGGTCTCTTGTGTATTATTACCCAGAGTCTGCTGTCATGGGAACCAACAAGAGGATCAATAGACTTACATTAGAGGTTTAAACACATGCAGCCCAATTCTGATATTTTTCCCACTAATTGGTCTTTTGACCAGTCACATCAGATCTTTTCACATGAGATATGTTTTCAAAACTAATCTGATTGATCAAAATAACAATTATTGAAAAAATGATCAAAATTGGGCTGCCTGTCTAAACGCAGTCTTATACTCATAGATTCTTATTTCCAGACACAGACCAAGACTAGTCCTGCAGTCAAAGGCACTTTCAATGGAGATTCTCCATTGAGTATGCCTCTTAGTCTAGGACTAGTTTTAATCTGTGTCGGGGAAACTGTCCCATACACTTGTGTCTGAGAGAATGTCCTCAATATTTGTCCCAGTCCAGATGCTTTAGAACCTGACATCACACTTACAGCATGTGGTATTTACATTGAATAGACACAGTAGAACTAATTAACAACCTCTATCACAGGGTTCCAAAACTGGCGGCCCGCAGGATATTCATTTTTGGTCAAAAAAGACTAAAATCACCAGGAATTTCTGTTCCCAAGTATCCCCAAGAATAAAGATAAATGTGAAAGTGTCTCAATGTATTCATTGTATGAGATTATTATTTTCAAATACAATCTTTTTTGGGGCTTAGTTGTGGTCAGTTTGCAGTGTACAAATTATTATAATTATTATAATTAGGCCTATATTCCGGCACCTCAACCATCCGCGCTGACAAAAATAGGCCAGAGGCTGAATCTAGTTGCGTAACCCGGCTCTATCATATTGATTGCTGTGTGAATGTGAGTTAGCCGGCTGATCTCCCAGGAATATATTGCTATAAAGTCAATCTATTCTATACTGAACAAAAATATGAATGCAACATGCAACAATTTCAATGATTTTACTGAGTTACAGTTCATATAAGGAAATCAGTCCATTTAAATTAGGCCCTAATCTATGTATTTCACATGACTGGGCAGGGGCGCAGACATGGGTGGGCCTGGGAGGGCATAGGATTTCCCCACAAAAGGTATTTATTACAGACATTAGATGTCCAGGTGGCTGGTCTCAGATTATTCCGCTGGTGAAGAAGCCAGATGTGGAGGTCCTGGGCTGGCGTGGATACACGTGGTCTGCGGTTGTGAGGCCAGTTGGATGTACTGCCAAATTTACTAAAATGACATTGGAGGCGGATTATGGTAGAGAAATGAACATTAAATTCTCTGTTAACAGCTCTGGTGGACATTCCTGTAGTCAGCCTGCCAATTGCACACTCCCTCAAAACTTAAGACATCAGTGGCATTATGTTGTGTGACAAAACTGCACATTATAGAGTGTGCTTTTAAGGTGCACCTGTGTAATGACCATCCTGTTTAATCAGCTTCTTGATATGCCACACCTGTCAGGTGGATGGATTATCTTGGCAAAGGAGAGATTCTCACTAACAGGGATGTAAACAAATTTGTGGACAACATTTGAGATAAATACGTTTCTTTGCGTATGGATCATTTCCGGGATATTTTATTTAATCTCATGAAACATGGGACCAACACTTTAAATGTTGCTTCCCTGCTCCTTTTAGGTAAGTGAATATGGATATTATGCAGCTGAATTGGTATAAGCGCTGTGCTGCCATCGTGTGTTACATAGATAGAGCTACACATTGTAAAAACAAGCAAATCCTTAGCTGGCCAGGGATAAAATGTTTATTTCACAATTATTACTAAAATGTGAACTGAGAGAATTTCCTGCCCAGAAGTAAATCTCAAAAAAGTAAATATAAAACATTTCTCTCATCTTGTGATTTTTATTTGGAAATGTAAGTCTCATAAATTCCAGATAGGCTACATTTGGGATAACAAGTGCACAGAGTGTTTAGAGTACATTAGTAATTTTAGCAGACACTCTTATCCAGAGTGACTAACAGTTAGTTAGTGCATACATGTTCATACGTAGTGCATACATGTTCATACGTAGTGCATACATGTTCATACGTAGTGCATACATGTTCATACGTAGTGCATGCATGTTCATACGTAGTGCATACATGTTCATACGTAGTGCATGCATGTTCATACGTAGTGCATACATGTTCATACGTAGTGCACACACACACACACACACACACACACACACACACACACACACACACACACACACACACACACACACACACACACACACACACACACACACACACACACACACACACACACACACACACACACACACACAGTGCATTCAGAAAGTATTCACACCCTTTGACCTTTTCCACATTTTGCTGTGTTACAGCCTGAATGTAAAATTGATTAAATTCAGATTTTTTTTAATCACTGGCCTACACACAATACCCAACAATGTGAAAGTGGAATTTTGTTTTTCAAAATTTTTACAAATTAAAAATGAAAAGCTGAAATGTCTTGAGTGAAGAAGTATTCAACCCCTTTGTTATGGCAAGCCTATATAAGTTTGTGCGTAAAAATGTAAAATAAGTTGCATGGACAATAATAGTGTTTAGCATGATTTTTTAAAGACTAGCTCATCTCTGTACAATTGTATGTATGGTCCCTCAGTCGAGTAGTGAATTTCAAACACAGATTCAACCACAAAGATCAGGGAGGTTTTCTTATCCTGAATACAAAGTGTTGTATGGGGTATAAGGGACATTTTAGTGTCCTCTGTGCCTCTGCAAATGCGTGACTACATGTAACGTGTTGAGTCGTGATCATTGTGTTAGAATGTTCTGTAATTTTGCTCTCAGGAAGAGAACTGATAGAAGGGAACACATTGTTACTTTGGCCCAATGCCTAGAAACTATGTGTGCAAGGTCATGATCAGCTTATTGCACCCTGCGAGCAGAGATGCCTAGTTTGTTCATGAGTATAAAGAGTGCTGAAGTGGATCAAACCCCTTCAGAGCTTCTGACAGACTGAGTATTACGTTTGTTGTAACCTCCGGCCGATATCATTAAAGATCTGTTCATCTAGCTGAGTCCTTGGTTGTAATTTCCACGACAGGGGCAAATCCAATCCAATACATTACGGGGTACCACTATCTTCAAGCATAGTGGTCGCTGCATCACGTTGTGGGTATGCTGGTAATCGTTATGGTCTGGGGTGTTTTTCAGGATAAAAAATAAATAAACAGAATGGAGCTAAGCCCAGGCAACATCCTAGAGGAAAACCTGGTTCAGTCTGCTTTCCACCCGACACTGGGAGATTAACTCACCTTTCAGCAGGACAATAACCTAAAACACAAGGCCAAATCTACACTGGAGTTGCTTACCATAAACACAGTGATGGTTCCTGAGTGGCCGAGTTACAATTTCAACTTAAATCTGCTTGAAAATCTATGGCAAGACCTGAAAATGGTTGTCTAGCAATGATCAACAACAATCAATTTGACAGAGCTGGAATAATATTTTAAAGAATTATGGGCAAATGTTGCACAGTCCAAGTGTGGAAAGCTCTTAAGACTTACCAAGAAAGACTCACAGCTGTAATCGCTTTCCAAAGGTGATTTCAATATATATTGACTCAGGGGGTTGAATACTTATCTAATCAAGATATATTCAAGATATTTTCATGATTTCTTAAAAACCAATGTTAGAATTTTTATTCTACTTTTACAATACAGAGTATTTTGTGTAGATTGTTCACAAAAAAATGACAATTAAATCCATTTTAAGGCCACTTTGTAACACAACAAAATGTGGAAAAAGTAAAATGGTGCGAATGCTTTCTGAAAGCCCTGTATATTCAATAGACCTTGCAGTGGGTCCAATCAAGCACCATATCCACCATCACAAGCATATTCATCCACCATAACTGGTTCAAGTAATACAAGCGCTGACATTTCAATTCATGTTAGTCCTAAATGTTAACCCAGTGTCAGGCTCTGGCCATAGAGAAGCCTATTTGCTTCTCTATGTAGCCATGGTCAGAGTCTGACAGTTTCTATTCTTTTCTGTTTCTGTGTGGGGTTTGGGTTGGATCCCTAATTAGAGGCAGCTGCACCGCATTGTCTCTAATTAGGGATCCTATATGTGTCTGTATGTCCTACACCTTTGTTTGGGTTGTTATTCCTCCAGTCACGGGTAAAGTAGCGTGTTTCATGTTTTACGTCTATTCGTTTGTTGTTTGTAAACAAGATGTTTGTAGATGGTGTTTTTGTTTTGTTTGTTAGTTCGTACTTTTGGATTGTTTTTATACATAGTATACAAAATAAAAACAATGTCGAACTATCCCTGCGCTGCGTCTTGGTCTCTCTTACTACCCACTCGTGACACCCAGATCAATAGAGGCCAGATGAGATGACACTCCTCTGTGTAAGACATTGAACAAGCAGTGATTTTTAGAGGTTTTAACTAAATAAAAAAACCTCTAATACTAGAAAATAAATAAATAATAAATCATATTTTACCTGATGTGCATTATTGGCAATTAAATTGGAAAAATACATTTTTTAATGAGTTTGACACAGTTGAACAAAAACATGTGATGGCAAATGAGTAGAACCAAAAACGTGACGGCAAAACAACAAATGCACAAAAGAAACAAAGGATTCAGGTTGAACCCCATCTTTCATGATATTGAGAACTCAAAAAAATTGGGCGCCTGCTTGTCGAACATCAGAGTTGGTCCCCCCTTTTGCTGCTATAACAGCCTCCACTCTTCTGGTAAGGCTTTCCACTAGAAGTTGGAGCATTGCTGCAGGGACTTGCTTCCATTCAGCCACAAGAGCATTAGTGAGGTCAGGCACTGATGTTGGGCGATTAGGCCTGGCACGCAGTCGGCGTTCCAATTCATCCCAAAGATGTTCGATGGGGTTGAGGTCAGGGCTATGTGCAGGCCAATCAAGTTCTTCCAAACCGATCTCGACAAACCATTTTTGTATAGACCTTGCTTTGTGCACGCGGCATTGTTATACTGAAACAGGAAAGGGCCTTCCCCAAACTCTTGCCACAAAGTTGGAAGCACAGAATCGTCTAGAATGTCATTGTATGCTGTAGTGTTAGGATTTCGCTTCACTGGAACTAAGGGGCCAAGCCTGAACCATGAACAGCCCCAGAGCATTATCCTCCACCAAACTTGGCACTTTGACTTCAGGCAGGTAGCATTCTCCTGGCATCCGCCAAACCCAGATTAGTTTGTCGGGCTGCCAGATGGTGAACCGTGATTCATCACTCTAGAGAACGCGAGTCCAATGACGGTGAGCTTTACACCACTCCAGCCGATGCTTGGCATTGCGTATGGTGATCTTAGGCTTGTGTGTGGCCCATTTTATGAAACTCCTGATGAACAGTTCTTGTGCTGACGTTACTTCCAGGGGCAGTTTAGAACTCGGTAGTGAGTGTTGCAAACAAAGACAGATGATTTTTACGCGCTACATGCTTCAGGACTCAGCGGTCCCATTCTGTGAGCTTGTGTGGCCTACCACTTCGCGGCTGAACCGTTGTTGCTCCTAGACGTTTCCACTTCACACTAACACCACTTACAGTTGACCGGGGCAGCTCTAGCAGGGCAGAAATGTGATGAACTGACTTGTTAAAAAGGTGGCATCCCATGACGGTTCCTCATTGAAAGTCACTGAGCTCTTCAGTAAGGCCATATTGCTGCCAATGTTTGTCTATGAAGATTGCATGGCTGTGTGCTCGATTTTATACACCTGTCAACAACGGGTGTGGCTGAAATAGCTGAATCCACTAATTTGAAGGGGTACTTTTGCATATACTGTATAGTGTATTATATACATTGGGGGCCAAAAGTTTGGAATATTACTCATTCAAGGGTTTTTCTTTATTTGCACTATTTTTTACATTGTAGAATAAAAGTGAAGACATCAAAACTAGTGTTAAACAACATCAAAAAGTGTTAAACAAATCAAAATATATTTTATATTTGAGATTCTTCAAATAGCCACCCTTTGCCTTGATGACAGCTTTGCACACTCATTGCATTCTCTCAACCTGCTTCACCTGGAATGCTTTTCCATCAGTCTTGAAGGAGTTCCCACATATGCTGAGCACTTGATGGCTGCTTTTCCTTCACTGCGGTCCTACTCATCCCAAACCATCTAAATTTGGTTGAGGTTGGAACCAAAAATCTAAAATTTGGACTCCAGACCAAAGGACAACTTTCCACCGGTCTAATGTCCATTACTCATGTTTCTTGGCCCAAGCAAGTCTCTTCTTCTTATTGGTGTCCTTTAGTAGTGGTTTCTTTGCAGCAGTTCGACCATGAAGGCCTGATTCACAGTCTCCTCTGAACAGTTGATGTTGAGATATGTCTGTTACTTGAGCTCTGTGAAGCATTTATTTGGGCTGCAATCTGAGGCTGGTAACTCTAATGAACTTATCCTCTGCAGCAGAGGTATTTCTGGGTCATCCATTCCTGTGGCGGTCCTCATGAAGCTGGTTGAGAGAATGCCATGAGTGTTTAAAGCTGTCTAAATAATCTCAAATGAAAAATATTTGTGTAACACCTTTTTGGTTACTACATGATTCCATATGTGTTATGCCATAGTTTTGATGTCTTCACTTTTATTCTACAATGTAAAAAATTGTGCAAATAAAGAAAAACCCTTGAATTAGTAATATTCCAAACTTTTGGCCCGCAGTGTACATGTACAACGATCACAACTGCAGTCCATTGGCGATCCAGCTACCTACTTATGTGAATGTTAAGTTAGTTGTCTCAGTAACACACGTTTATAAATATTCCTAACCAGATTAACTCCTTGCCTATCTAAAATCGAACTTCTAAAATACAATCCCAGTATCTATTGCATCATCAACTCATCTGAAAAACATACATTTCAAAAACGACATCACAAAACACGTCCAGTGCAAGTCCTTTCTGACAACCAATCCTTTGAGACGTTAGCTTTGAGATGAAATGACAGCACAGCTAAGAGAGAGAAAGAGAAACTTCCTGAATAATGCATTTGACAGAAACGAGTACATCATCATGCTGCGGTCCCACACATCACCGCTAGCACTGATCTAGAGAGCCGTATTCAGTCTAATTAACACTACATAGAGGTTGGAGGAAAAGCTGGAGAGGAAGGGGAATTCACTTAATAAACGTTATGCTTATAAAATCCTGTACAGTAGGTTTGTCAATAGACATGGGAGAAAACAAGTGATAAAAGGTCTGGTACTCAAACCAAGGCTGGCCAATCGAGGAAGCCTTCCATCCTTTCATACATGGGAACCAGATCCTTGCCCAAACTGAGAAGTTTGACATCCAGTAGAATCTAAACTAGGCTATGAAGAGGGCTTGGCACAAATGGGGGTTAATGTGGTAGGTAGGTGACTTGTTTTAGTGCAGTGTTAAATTAAAGCTTTTAATATTCATATTAAATCATTTCTGGGTATCAATTAAGTACCTTACTGTAATAGTTTTCCATTTAGTTTTAATATTTAGCGAAAAACTAATTCTGAAGCAAGGTTTGGAACTCTCTTTGTCTATTAATAAACACATGCTGATTAGAAGGTCCTGTGTAGATTGCATTTTCAACCAGCAACTATCAGGAACTTTTACAGTGTTCGTTTCATCAGCTGTTGTACAATAAGATACAAAACTCAGGACTGCACTGGGCCTTTATGGAAGGTGCATATCTGAGGGTGTCGGCTTGTGTGTGCTCTCTTTCCTGAAAGGGGTTGGGTTAAATGCAGAAGACACATTTCAGTTGAATGCATTCAGTTGTACAACTGACTAGTGTCTCCCTTCCCCTTTCCTTTCCCTTGCCCTATATCAGGGGTGCCAAACATGGTTTGAGAACAACAAAAATCGGGGATGTGCGATTAATCGACATTGAAATGACTAAAACCAAAATGAAACTGTATAAATGATAATGGTCTCTTTACTTTGTCCAGCATGCTAACAGTCCTCGAAACAAAAGCTAGACAGTCAGGGAGAATCAAATTCAATTTTTCTTTGCAAATGTTGTCGGCAAGGAAATATCAGTGAAGACTGAATGTGGGCTCGCGAGGCAAAACTAGTTTCACACCCCTGCCCTATATAGTGCACTACTTTTCTTCAAAGTTGTGCACTAAATAGGGCATAGGGTGCCAAAAATGAGGCAGCCCATGTGGATGATTGTGCTCCACTTTGAACGCCTGAGTGTTCCTAGATGTGCACGACCATACATGTACAGGTAGCAGTGTATTGTCTCATTGTGCATCTACAGCATTTCGTTATTTACATGGAGTTAGACAGACAATAGGAAAGCACTGGGTTTGGCTGTGGGGTCTTTCTGGTTCCGTAGCGCACTGCCAGCCACACCCCATGGCTTCTCATATTACTGAGACAAACCATACAAGCCGAAACAAGCTGCACTGCGCTGGCCTGGTTGCCCATCTACCATAGCTGCTGGAACTGTGGACAATGTGGTAAATATCCGAGCCGGCACAGTTTGGTTCGGGTTCAGGTCGGCACGATAGCGTTTGAAAAGGGCAAATGGTGCCTAAAGAAAGCCTCACAGCTCAGACACCCACCTCAGTAAAGTTGAAGAAGAGTCCACTTCTTCCTAAAACTTCACTCCTACTGTCACAGACTCATCTTTATCCTGACCCCCTGAATGCTGATTGGCTGACAGCCGTGGTACATCAGACTGTATACCACGGGTATGACAAAACTCTCTGAATCAGAGAGGTGCGGGGGGCTGCCTTAATCGATATCAATGGCGCCCAGGAACAGCAGGTTAACCGAAAGTTCGTTCTGCCCCTGAACAAGGCAGTTAACCTGCTGTTCCTGACCCAATCCTCCTACCCTCCAGGCCACCTGCTGCCCTAAGGCACCTCAGGTTTGTGATATATGGCCTTCGGAAAGTATTCCTTGACTTTTTCCACATTTTGTTACGTTACAGCCTTATTCTACAATGGAAAAAAATATATATCCTCAGCAATCTACATACAATATCCCATAATGACAAAGCGAAAACAGGTTTTTATCATTTTTTGCAAGTGTATTAATTTTTTTTAACAGAAATACCTTATTTACATAAGTATTCAGAACCTTTGCTATGAGACTCAAAATTTAGCTCAGGTGCATCCTGTTTCCATTGATCATCCTCGAGATGTTTCTACAACTTGATTCGAGTCCACATGTGGTAAATTTAATTGATTCGACATGATTTGGAAAGGCACACACCTGTCTATATAAGCTCCCACAGTTGATAGTACATGTCAGAGCAAGAACCAAGCCATGAGGTCGAAGGAATTGTCCGTAGAGCTTTAAAACAGGATTGTGTCGAGGCACAGATCTGGGGAAGGGTACCAAAAAATATCTGCAGCATTGAAGGTCCCCAAGAACACAGTGGCCTCCATCGTCCTTAAATGGAAGAAGTTGGGAACCACCAAGACTCTTCCTGACAGACCCTTCCAGAAGGACAACCATCTCTGCAGCACTCCACCAATCAGGCCTTTATGGTAGAGTGGCCAGACGGAAGCCACTCCTCAGTAAAAAGGACATGACTTGGTCTGATGAAACCAAGGCCTGAATGCCAAGCGTCACGTTTGGAGGAAACCTGGCACCATCCCTACGGTGAAGCATGGTGGTGGCAGCATCATGCTGTGGGGATGTTTTTCAGCGTCAGTGACTGGGAGACTAGTCAGGATTGAGGGAAAGATGAACGGTGCAAAGTACAGAGATCCTTGATGAAAACCTGCTCCTGAGTGTTCAAGACCTCAGACTGGGGCGAAGGTTCACCTTCCAACAGGAAAATGAACCTAAACACACAACCAAGACAAGGCAGGAGTGGCTTCGGGAAAAGTCTCTGAATGTCCTTGAGTGGCCCAGCCAGAGCCAGGACTTGATCCCGCTCGAACATCTGGAGAGACCTGAAAATAGCTGTGCAGCGACGCTCCCAATCCAAGCTGACAGAGCTTGAGAGGATCTGCAGAGAAGAATAGGAGAAACTCCCCAGACTCGAGTCTGTAATCGCTGCCACCCCCCACCCAGCCAGTTGGAGAAATTATCATTCAATTCTCAGGCAACAGCTCTGGTGGACATTCCTGCAGTCAGCCTGCCAATTGCAGGCTCCCACAAAACTTGAGACATCTGTGGCATTGTGTTGTATGACAAAACTGCACATTTTAGAGTGGCATTTTATTGTCCTCAGCACAAGGTGCACCTGTGTAATGATCATGCTGTTTAATCACCTTCTTGATATGCCACACCTGTCAGGTGGGTGGATTATCTTGACAAGGATTAAATGCTCACTAACAGGGATGTAAACAAATTTGTGCACAAAATCTGAGAGAAATAAACTTTTTGTGCGTATGGAACATTTCTTGGATCTTTTATTTCAGTTCATGAAAGATGGGACCAGCACTTTACATGTTGCATTTATATTTTTGTTCAGTATGCATCCTCAGGTACATCATCTGCATCCACTTCATGAGCACCCCCAGAAATTACCTCCTTGACAGGTGCCCTTGCTTCGGAAAACCATAAACAATACCTTCCATTAAAAAATATTTTTGAGGCGCAAAGCATGCTTCTTCTGTTCCGCTGACACACAACAAATCGGAATAAGACCAGGTCTTTTGACTCTCAGAATCTGATGTTCTGTTCAAAACCGATGGTGGGTCGGGCGAAGATGAGATTACAGTCGTGAAAATAAAAAGAAACAAAATAAATAAAGTTGATATGGAAACTAAGAAATATCTAGATTCATTTGTAGACAGAGTGAGGGTTTTGGATCAATGTTACCTGGGGGATCGGTTCGAAGTCATAAGGGATTTTCCCTTTCGTACAACACTGTACATAGACTTAAAATAACATTTAAACTGTCTCTATTCTGTTGAAACGTTTGTGAGTGTAATGTTTAATGTTAATTTCTGATTGTTTATTTCACTTTTGTTTAATATCTATTTCAATGGCTTTGGCAATGTAAACATGTTTCCCATAACAATAAAGCCCTTTTTAATTGAATTGAATCGAAATTCATTGAGAGAGGAGGCACTCGTAGGCTGATGATTATTATGTAAAACATTAAACTACCCATGCATCACTGTGATTGACATTATGAGCCATGACACCCCATTTCAGATACCAGCCTCACCATCTAGCTCTCATGCTATTTGCTGTCCTATTGTGAATACATGTAGCTCAATAAACACCAACAGTTTATGAACATACAGTTGAAGTCGGAAGTTTACATACAGTGGGGAGAACAAGTATTTGATACACTGCCGAATTTGCAGGTTTTCCCACTTACAAAGCATGTAGAGGTCTGTAATTTTTATCATACGTACTCTTCAACTGTGAGTGACGGAATCTAAAACAAAAATCCAGAAAATCACATTGTATGATTTTTAAGTAATTAATTTGCATGTTATTGCAAATTATACATGAAATTGTATGATCATGTCAAATTATAAACATTGGTGAGAAAATATAGTGATTTTTTAATCAGCCATAGGGACCTTTACAATGTGTAGCCTAGCCCTAGTGCACAGAAGGCTCTGCTTTAACAAAAAGCAAGCAACCACTCAATCAAAAATATGGTTTGAAATAAGGAAGTGAGTTCAAAGCTGTCAGAGGAAGCTGAAAAACGTTGCCATGAGAGCTCTGGTGTCCTACGGTCTAAACTATTGAGTGTAACTTTCTCTTGGAGTATATTTTTTTGCATTTTAACGGAATGAACATTTGTGGATTTAAAAAGACAGGAGTTGAAATGGGCTGAAGTAACAGCTTTCTCTACCCGGATTATTTCAATCTACATACTTCAAGATGAATAGCAGCAAAAAATTGTCAAGTGCCATACGAGCAGAGGTAAAACGGCATGAATCCGTTCAGAACGCAATCAACAAACTGTTCAAGCAGATTGAGAGGGTTGGTGATCAGCAGCTCCGCTCTGGCCTTAAGGTTTACCTCCACAGTATTCAAGGTAAGCTCTCCTCTCATTACAGCATGGGCAAGCTGTGTTTCACTTCAAATTAGAATGTTCAGCTTTCAGATTGGTGTGAACTATACCATGGTTTACCGAACTGAACTTGTCATACAGCATTCAAACATGTGATTTATGCAATTTTATGTTATGAATTAGTTCATAGTTATATGTGCTCTCTTGTTTTCGATTAGCCTCTCTTGTTTGCTTTTTTAGCTCATCCACTGTAGTAAAGTTACTGAGAGTATTTGAAAAAACAATTGAATTCAGATCATGATAAGATCAACCTCTTGTAGCTTCCTGTGTTTGACTGAGGTGGGCACTCGTTCTTCTACACATCCTCCCTCTCAGATCAGTCAAAACATCTGCCTCTGTGGCCATGGCAGCAGGTTTGTTCAACCCGGAACTCTGTGCTGCTGGCATCTATGGCTGCTGGCCTACTTCCTGTCTGTCTGCCACTCTTCTTCTTCTTCTGTTGCCCTCAAAGCCACTTCCTCTCAGGCCGGGAAAGTTTAACAGCACCATAGTTTGCACGCAAATGATGTCGTTCTTCGTCACCTCCTCCGACTGCCCTCCTACAGTTGTTTAGTTACTTTCTTGACTTCACAGAGACTCATTATATTACTCTCGTTCTCGTTGTTAATCTCTGTTTAACACATGGATGAGATAGAATTGTATGATAAGCATGAGACAGAGATTTAGAAAATAATTGGTCAACCATTGCTATATGGATGATGAACGTATCATTGAATAAAGGAGTGCTAGTCGCTCTGCTGTTCGACTGACGAGAGAAAAGTCACTCAAATCTCTAATTAGTTGAGGGCCACTGGTGCTTTACTACTCTGTGGCCTGCGTCCCAAATGGCACCCTATTTTCTTGATAGTGCACATGGGGCTGTGGTAAAAAAGTAGTGCAAATGTATAGGGAATAGGGTGCCATTTGGGACACAGCACTATGTGTTGACACGTTTTGAGTAGATTTGTATGATCTACCAGACCTCTGCATGGCCTGAGAGATATCTGCCTAATATACATTAATTAATTTTACATACAGGGCCTTCAGAAAGAAAGTATTCACACCCCTTTCCACATTTTGTTGTATACAATTGAGAAGTTGTGTCTCTGGCCTACACACAATACCCCATAATGTCAAAGTGGAATTATGTTTAATTATATTTTTCAAAACCAGGGAGATTTTCCAATGCCTCCAAAGAGGGCACCTATTGGTAGACGCAGACATTGAATATCCCTTTGAGCAAGGTGAAGTTATTAATTACACTTTGGATGGTGTATCAATACACCCAGTCACTACAAAGATACAGGTGTCCTGGAGAGGAAGGAAACCACTCAGGGATTTCAACATGAGGCCAACGGCGACTTTAAAACAGTTACAGAGTTCAATTGGCTGTGGTAGGAGAAAACTGAGGATGGATCAACAACATTGTGGAGTGAAAAGAAGGAAGCCTGTACAGAATAAAAATATTGCAAAACATGCATCCTGTTTGGCATAAGGCACTAAAGTAAAACTTGTCCTGAATACAAAGCGTTATGTTTGGGGCAAATCCAACACAACACATCACTGAGCACCACTCTTCTTTCCTCTTTCATGTTTTCAAGCATGCTGGTGGCTGCATCATGTTATGGGTATGCTTGTCATCAGCAACGGAATAGAGCTAAGCGCAGGCAAAGTCCTAGAGGACAATAACTTAAAACACAAGGGCAAATATACACTGGAGTTGCTTACCAAAACATCGTTGAATGTTCTTGAGTGGCCTACTTACAGTTTTCGGCTTGAAAATCTATGACAAGACTTGAAAATGGCTGTCTAGTAATGATCAACAACCAACTTGTCAGAGCTTGAAGAATTAAAATATGGTACAATCCAGGTGTGAAAAGCTCTAAGAGACTTTCCCAGAAAAGACTCATAGCTGTCACTGCCAATGGTGATTCTAACGGGTGTGAATACTTACGGAAATTAGATATTTCTGTATTTCATTTTCAATAAATTTGCAAAAATGTCTAAAAACACATCTTCACTTTGTCATTATGGGGTATTGTGTTGTAGATGAGTGACAAAAAAATATATCTAATCCGTTTTGAATTCAGGCAGTGAACAAAACAAAATCTGAAATGAGTCAAGGGATATGAATACTTTCTGAAGGGACTTTAATTCACAAGTTTTGACTATCAAAAGTTCAATGGCAGCCACGATAAAAAAAATGTCCATCTTAGATGGGTACCATTTGGGACGCTTACATAGTGTGGAGTACACTGGTGGAAAGAGGGGCATTTCTGTTAGGAATTGAATACTAGTGAGTCGAATGAGTGGGGAGAAGAAGTGATGCTCCAGGGTTCAGAATGTCACATACAATATCTGGTAAGACACTGACTAAAGAGGACCAGGGATGGTTCACAGGAAAGATGAAATATCCTCAGTCAGTGTCCATCTGACTCTCTCTCTCTCTCTCTCTCTCGCTCTCTTACTCTCTGTCTCTTTCTCTCTTTCTCTCGCTCTCTCTCTCTCTCTCTCTCTCTCTCCCTCGTTCATTGTGTGCTTGTTTGTGTGTGTGAGAGAGAGAGAGAGGAGAGAGAGAGAGAGACGAGAGAGAGAAGAGAGAGAGAGGTGAGAGAGAGAGGAGAGAGAGAGAGAGAGGGAGAGAGAGAGAGGAGAGAGAGAGGGAGAGAGAGAGAGAGAGATGAGAGAGAGAGAGAGAGGGAGAGAGGAGAGGGAGGAGAGGGAGAGAGAGAGAGAGAGAGAGAGAGAGAGGGAGAGAGAAGAGAGAGAGAGAGAGAGAGGAGAGAGAAGAGAGGAGAAGAAGAGAGAGAGAGAGAGATGAGAGAGAGAGAGAGAGAGAGAGAGAGAGAGAGTGAGAGTGAGAGTGAGAGTGAGAGAGAGAGAGAAGAGAGAGAGAGAGAGAGAGAGAGGAGAGAGAGTGAAGTATCTCCTCAGGGGATTAGAACAGAACTGCTACAATGGATC